>CAMRHE010001687.1:0-51802 GCA_947044405.1 Leptodactylus fallax
ACCCATTCCATTCCAGGACTCCTCACTGAGGGAGGATAGACCTCCATTCCAGGACTCCTCACTATAGAGGATAGACCTCCATTCCAGGACACATCACTATAGAGGATAGACCTCCATTCCAGGACACATCACTATAGAGGATAGACCTCCATTCCAGGACTCATCACTATAGAGGATAGACCTCCATTCCAGGACTCATCACTATAGAGGATAGACCTCCATTCCAGGACTCCTCACTGAGGAGGATAGACCTCCATTCCAGGACTCCTCACTGAGGAGGATAGACCTCCATTCCAGGACTCCTCACTGTAGAGGATAGACCTCCATTCCAGGACCTCACTATAGAGGATAGACCTCCCATTCCAGGACTCATCACTATAGAGGATAGACCTCCATTCCAGGACTCCTCACTATAGAGGATAGACCTCCATTCCAGGACACATCACTATAGAGGATAGACCTCCATTCCAGGACTCATCACTATAGAGGATAGACCTCCATTCCAGGACTCCTCACTATAGAGGATAGACCTCCATTCCAGGACATCACTATAGAGGATAGACCTCCATTCCAGGACATCACTATAGAGGATAGACCTCCATTCCAGGACACATCACTATAGAGGATAGACCTCCATTCCAGGACATATCACTATAGAGGATAGACCTCCATTCCAGGAATATCACTATAGAGGATAGACCTCCATTCCAGGACACATCACTATAGAGGATAGACCTCCATTCCATGTTGTTACACTAGAGAAAAGACATACGACCTCCATTGTGCACCATATCCTGTGTGAGTGATGAGGTCAATGATCACCTGTAGCTGGACGTCTGGCTCATAGCCCAATGTGATGTTAAAGGGGTTGTCCGGAGTTATTTTTTTATGGCCTATCAGGACAGTCCATAAGTATATGATTGACAGGGGGCTGACACCTAGAAGGGGTTAGAAGTAGAAACCTCCGTCCGCTGTATAGCGGCTGAGCTGCAGTGAAGTCTCTGGGCTCTAGTGGTCGCCTCCTCCCCATGTAGTGGTCGCCTCCGCCCCGTGTAGTGGTCGCCTCCGCCCCGTGTAGTGGTCGCCTCCTCCCCGTGTAGTGGTCGCCTCCGCCCCGCGGGGGGTCCGCCCCGGGTAGTGGTCGTCTCCGCCCCGTGTAGTGGTCGCCTCCGCCCCGTGTAGTGGTCGCCTCCGCCCCGTGTAGTGGTCGCCTCCGCCCCGTGTAGTGGTCGCCTCCGCCCCGTGTAGTGGTCGCCTCCGCCCCGTGTAGTGGTGCGGCCCTCCTCCCGTGTGGGGTGTGGGGTCGCCTCCGCCCCGTGTAGTGGTCGCCTCCGCCCCGTGTAGTGGTCGCCTCCGCCCCGTGTAGTGGTCGTCTCCGCCCCGCTCCTCCTGCTGTCATTCCACTCCATCCTTGTTCTCCACAACCACCAGGATGCACAACATTGACCAGCGCTGACACCTGGAACTAGACACGTAGTGATGTGCCGGAGTGATAAACCAAGGCCTGTTAGGTGAAGGGTTCTGTCCCTCTCAGTGTGTGACAAGTGGCGATAAAACTTTGCTTTCTGTCTTTTCTGCCCCTCCCACATGTCACAGATTGGAGCTCATGCGCAGATCTCAGCGGCACCGGCGACTTCCCTCAGCTCACAGAACCGTATGGCGCCTTCTTCTTGGTGCTGTAATTTGCAGATAGGTAGACAATGTATAACCCCCATCATCCCTGTCCGCAGGAGTACACTACTGATCCTCCTTATCTCTGAGGCAGCAGGACGGTCCTGATATCACATTAGGTCATTGCCTTCTATGTAACTTTAATATGACTATTTATTACAGATGAGGTATATTTACGTGGTGGCGGGGTTATCTTTTATATGGATATATGCCAACTGGCCCACGCCCAAATTATGTAGTAACCAATATTAGCCCTTCTTTTTGTTTGACTTTGGGGAAGGGGGCAAAAAATGGAGTTGCCCTTTAAGAGAGCTTCATTTGGAATAATAAAGAGGTTAAAGTGAAACTCTAATCTCGGTCTGGGCAGTGAAATGCTATCATATTTCTCCCTGTTATCAGCCACGTCAGACTGAGGAGGGCTGACTCCAGTGAAGAAAATCTCTAAAGGCATATGCTCAGAGTTGGCAGGGAGAACTACAAGAACCAGGCAGCCAAAATAACATGATGATATACAGGTGACCCTTAGGAGTTTGGGTGACATTATGACAGGTGTGGAGGAGCAGGGATGGGTTACATACAGCAGGACAGGTGCCTGAAGGTCTGGCTGACCCCCTGACCTGGCACCTGATAGGTGGCCCCGCTTATCACTGCCCGCTAATGCTGACACAGGGCATTGCTGGGGACATGTCCTAAGCACCTTCTATCTGTGACTCATGGAAATCCTAGCCTGCTCCTCACAGCCCCCTCCCCAGGAGTCACCCTTAACCCTTGAGCCTGTAAATTTGGCCCAGAACAAGGAGGGTGATAGGGCAACAGCCATGTAATCCCAAGATGTCATCTAAAGAGGGAAAACAACCTCAGGACCGCAACCTGCAAACCAGGACCGCAACCAGCACCTTAGGACTGCAACCTGCAAACCAGGACCGCAACCTGCAAACCAGGACCGCAACTAGTACCTCAGGACCGCAACCTGCAAACCAGGGGACCGCAACCCTGCAAGCCAGGACCGCAACCTGCAAACCAGGACCGCAACTAGTACCTCAGGACCGCAACCTGCAAACCAGGACCGCAACCAGTACCTTAGGACTGCAACCTGCAAACCAGGACCGCAACCTGCAAGCCAGGGCCGCAACCTCATAGGACCGCAACCAGTACCTTAGGACTGCAACCTGCAAACCAGGACCGCAATCTGCAAACCAGGACCGCAACTAGAACCTAGGACCGCAACCTGCAAACCAGGACCGCAACCAGTACCTTAGGACTGCAACCTGCAAACCAGGACCCAAAAAAACTTAAGCAACCTGCAAACCAGGACCGCAACCAGTACCTTAGGACTGCAACCTGCAAACCGGGACCGCAACTAACTTAGCTGCAAGCCAGGACCGCAACCTGCACCCTAGGACTGCAACCTGCAAACTAGGACTGCAACCAGTACCTTAGGACTGCAACCTGCAAACCAGGACGAACAACCAACGCAATCTGCAAGCCAGGACTGCAACCAGTACCTTAGGACTGCAACCTGCAAGCCAGGACCGCAACTAGTACCTTAGGACTGCAACCTGCAAGCCAGGACCGCAACTAGTACCTTAGGACTGCAACCTGCAAACCAGGACCGCAACCAGTACCTTAGGACTGCAACCTGCAAACCTTAGGACTGCAACCTGCAAACCAGGACTGCAACCAGTACCTTAGGACTGCAACCTGCAAGCCAGGACCGCAACTAGTACCTTAGGACTGCAACCTGCAAGCCGGGACCGCAACTAGTACCTTAGGACTGCAAGCCAGGACCGCAACCAGTACCTTAGGACTGCAACCTGCAAACCAGGACCGCAACCAGTACCTTAGAAGTGCAACCTGCAAGCCAGGACCGCAACTAGTACCTTAGGACTGCAACCTGAAAGCCGGGACCGCAACTAGTACCTTAGGACTGCAATCTAGGACCGCAACCAGTACCTTAGGACTGCAACCTGCAAACTAGGACTGCAACCAGTACCTTAGGACTGCAACCTGCAAACCAGGACTGCAACTAGTACCTTAGGACTGCAATCTGCAATCCAGGACCGCAACCAGTACCTTAGGACCGCAACCTGCAAACCAGGACTGCAACCAGTACCTTAGGACTGCAACCTGCAAACTAGGACTGCAACCAGTACCTTAGGACTGCAACCTGCAAACCAGGACTGCAACCAGTACCTTAGGACTGCAACCTGCAAACCAGGAGGAAAATAGGACTGCAACCTGCAAACCAGGACTGCAACCAGTACCTTAGGACTGCAACCTGCAAACCAGGACTGCAACTAGTACGTTAGGACTGCAACCTGCGAGCCAGGATTGCAACTAGTACCTCAAGACCACAAGTAGCAACAGAAAGTCGGCCTCTGGTGGACACATCTAATTACGTGAACAGAGCCTTTACTTATCACAGCTGATATTTTGTTACAAGTTTCTCGAGTCCAGACAATCTGATTACTACTGTACCAGATCTGCAGCTGTGAGAAGTATCAGGTCTGTACAGAACATAAACAAGGATGTTCTCATTCACCGACTCCAAGCAGAGATCTTGCACATGGAGAGAACCTGGACCATGTATTTATTATACAGTGGTTAAGCCTCATCTACAGAGGCCTGGCCCTTTAATAGATTCAGCCCTGTCAGTCGCTGACCACCTGCCTCATCATTGGGGGTGCAGCAGATGATGTGAATATATCAGCTCCTCCATAAAGCGGCAGCTCCGGGTGTTAATGAGTGAGGAGTGTCCGGGATCTGACACTTTGCCGTGTTGCGGCGCCTCATTGCTGCTTGTGGCCCCCCGGCCGCTGCGGAGATTTGCTTCTTAGGGGAAATATTATATTATTCAATGGGTCTATATTTACTGTCCTCACATCTGAGATCGGTTACATGGAGCGGCAGTGACAGGCAGCTGCAGATTCCTGGACTGTCACACATGTTTACTGCCGGCAGACGTCCCCTTATCTGACCCCTGACATCCAACGCCCTGGACTCCACTGCCATGTTTGGTGTTCTGAATCTTATGTGGATGGAGAGGTCACAAATGTCCAAGACCAAACCAAAAAAATCCTGGTCAGGGAGCAGAATATACATATAAACTCCATAACAAGTCACTGTATAAATACAATACATTACTTATCCTGTATTATACTCCAGAGCTGCGCTCACTATTCTGCTGGTACAGTCACTGTGTACATACATTACATTACTTATCCTGTACTGATCCTGATTTACATCCTGTATTATACTCCAGAGCTGCACTCACTATTCTGCTGGTGCAGTCACTGTGTACATACATACATTACTTATCCTGTATTATACTCCAGAGCTGTGCTCACTATTCTGCTGGTACAGTCACTGTGTACATACATTACATTACTACCGTGCGACCTAGATATCCTGTATTATACTCCAGAGCTGCGCTCACTATCCTGCTGGTACAGTCACTGTGTACATACATTACATTACTTATCCTGTACTGATCCTGAGTTACATCCTGTATTATACTCCAGAGCTGCACTCACTATTCTGCTGGTGCAGTCACTGTGTACATACATTACATTACTACCGTCACCAACACCGATTATACCCAGAGCGCGCCACAGCGGCACACGGTACATACAACAACTTATCCTGTAACCTATAAACTCCAGAGCTGCGCTCACTATTCTGCTGGTGCAGTCACTGTGTACATACATTACATTACTTATCCTGTATTATACTCCAGAGCTGCGCTCACTATTCTGCTGGTACAGTCACTGTGTACATACATTACATTACTTATCCTGTATTATACTCCAGAGCTGCGCTCACTATCCTGCTGGTGCAGTCACTGTGTACATACATTACATTACTTATCCTGTATTATACTCCTGAGTTACATCCTGTATTATACCCCAGAGCTGCGCTCACTATTCTGCTGGTACAGTCACTGTGTACATATATTACATTACTTATCCTGTATTATACTCCAGAGCTGCGCTCACTATTCTGTTGGTGCAGTCACTGTGTACATACATTACATTTCTTATCCTGTATTATACTCCTGAGTTACATCCTGTATTATACCCCAGAGCTGCGCTCACTATTCTGCTGGTGCAGTCACTGTGTACATACATTACATTACTTATCCTGTACTGATCCTGAGTTACATCCTGTATTATACTCCAGAGCTGCGCTCACTATTCTGCTGGTAGTCACTGTGTACATACATTACATTACTTATCCTGTATTATACTCCTGAGTTACATCCGGTATTATACCCCAGAGCTGCGCTAACTATTCTGCTGGTACAGTCACTGTGTACATATATTACATTACTTATCCTGTATTATACTCCAGAGCTGCGCTCACTATTCTGCTGGTACAGTCACTGTGTACATACATTACATTTCTTATCCTGTATTATACTCCTGAGTTACATCCTGTATTATACCCCAGAGCTGCACTCACTATTCTGCTGGTACAGTCACTGTGTACATATATTACATTACTTATCCTGTATTATACTCCAGAGCTGCGCTCACTATTCTGCTGGTACAGTCAGTGTGTACATACATTACATTACTTATCCTGTACTGATCCTGAGTTACATCCTGTATTATACCCCAGAGCTGCGCTCACTATTCTGCTGGTACAGTCACTGTGTACATACATTACATTACTTATCCTGTACTGATCCTGAGTTACATCCTGTATTATACTCCAGAGCTGCACTCACTATTCTGCTGGTACAGTCACTTTGTACATACATTACGATACTTATCCTGTATTATACTCCAGAGCTGCGCTCACTATTCTGCTGGTGCAGTCACTGTGTACATACATTACATTACTTATCCTGTATTATACTCCAGAGCTGCGCTCACTATTCTGCTGGTACAGTCACTGTGTACATACATTACATTACTTATCCTGTATTATACTCCAGAGCTGCACTCACTATTCTGCTGGTGCAGTCACTGTGTACATACATTACATTATTTATCCTGTACTGATCCTGAGTTACATCCTGTATTATACTCCAGAGCTGCACTCACTATTCTGCTGGTACAGTCACTGTGTACATACATTACATTACTTATCCTGTATTATACCTCCAGAGCTGCACTCACTATTCTGCTGGTGCAGTCACTGTGTACATACATTACATTATTTATCCTGTACTGATCCTGAGTTACATCCTGTATTATACTCCAGAGCTGCACTCACTATTCTGCTGGTACAGTCACTGTGTACATACATTACATTACTTATCCTGTATTATACTCCAGAGCTGCACTCACTATTCTGCTGGTGCAGTCACTGTGTACATACATTACATTATTTATCCTGTACTGATCCTGAGTTACATCCTGTATTATACTCCAGAGCTGCACTCACTATTCTGCTAGTACAGTCACTGTGTACATACATTACATTACTTATCCTGTATTATACTCCAGAGCTGCACTCACTATTCTGCTGGTACAGTCACTGTGTACATACATTACATTACTTCCTGTACATTACTTATCCTGTATTATACTCCAGAGCTGCACTCACTATTCTGCTGGTACAGTCACTGTGTACATACATTACATTACTTATCCTGTATTATACTCCAGAGCTGCACTCACTATTCTGCTGGTGCAGTCACTGTGTACATACATTACATTATTTATCCTGTACTGATCCTGAGTTACATCCTGTATTATACTCCAGAGCTGCACTCACTATTCTGCTGGTACAGTCACTGTGTACATACATTACATTACTTATCCTGTATTATATGCCAGCCCTCCAGAGCTGCGCTCACTATTCTGCTGGTACAGTCACTGTGTACATACATTACATTACTTATCCTGTACTGATCCTGAGTTACATCCTGTATTATACTCCAGAGCTTCACTCACTATTCTGCTCATACCACAGACCATAGAGGAAGGAAAATCCGTCATTAGGACACCAGAGAAATGTGAAGATACCAGGACATGAAACCTGAGTCATCATCAGCCCCCTGTAGGTGAACAAAAGTCTTCTAATGCCAAATGCACCATGAAGAAAATGTCACAGCAGAATAATGATGTCATACCAAAGTGCTGATGTCACACAAAAGAAATGACTTATGGCTGGTGATGTTATGTGAGCACTGACTATGGCTGGTGATGTTATGGGGGCACTGACTATGGCTGGTGATGTTATGGGGGCACTGACTATGGCTGGTGATGTTATGGGGGCACTGACTATGGCTGGTGATGTTATGGGGGCACTGACTATGGCTGGTGATGTTATGGAGACACTGACTATGGCTGGTGATGTTATGGGGGCACTGACTATGGCTGGTGATGTTATGGAGACACTGACTATGGCTGGTGATGTTATGGGGGCACTGACTATGGCTGGTGATGATGGGGGGGGCACTGACTATGGCTGGTGATGTTATGGGGGCACTGACTATGGCTGGTGATGTTATGGGGGCACTGACTATGGCTGGTGATGTTATGGAGACACTGACTATGGCTGGTGATGTTATGGGGCACTGACTATGGCTGGTGATGTTATGGGGGCACTGACTATGGCTGGTGATGTTATGGAGACACTGACTATGGCTGGTGATGTTATGGGGGCACTGACTATGGCTGGTGATGTTATGGAGACACTGACTATGGCTGGTGATGTTATGGAGACACTGACTATGGCTGGTGATGTTATGGAGGCACTGACTATGGCTGGTGATGTTATGGGGGCACTGACTATGGCTGGTGATGTTATGGGGGCACTGACTATGGCTGGTGATGTTATGGGGGCACTGACTATGGCTGGTGATGTTATGGGGGCACTGACTATGGCTGGTGATGTTATGGGGGCACTGACTATGGCTGGTGATGTTATGGGGGCACTGACTATGGCTGGTGATGTTATGGAGACACTGACTATGGCTGGTGATGTTATGGGGACACTGACTATGGCTGGTGATGTTATGGGGGCACTGACTATGGCTGGTGATGTTATGGAGACACTGACTATGGCTGGTGATGTTATGGGGGCACTGACTATGGCTGGTGATGATGGGGGGCACTGACTATGGCTGGTGATGTTATGGGGGCACTGACTATGGCTGGTGATGTTATGGGGGCACTGACTATGGCTGGTGATGTTATGGAGACACTGACTATGGCTGGTGATGTTATGGGGCACTGACTATGGCTGGTGATGTTATGGGGGCACTGACTATGGCTGGTGATGTTATGGAGACACTGACTATGGCTGGTGATGTTATGGGGGCACTGACTATGGCTGGTGATGTTATGGAGACACTGACTATGGCTGGTGATGTTATGGAGACACTGACTATGGCTGGTGATGTTATGGGGTCACTGACTATGGCTGGTGATGTTATGGGGGCACTGACTATGGCTGGTGATGTTATGGGGGCACTGACTATGGCTGGTGATGTTATGGGGGCACTGACTATGGCTGGTGATGTTATGGAGACACTGAATATGGCTGGTGATGTTATGGGGGCACTGACTATGGCTGGTGATGTTATGGAGACACTGACTATGGCTGGTGATGTTATGGGGGCACTAACTATGGCTGGTGATGATAGGGGGGGCACTGACTATGGCTGGTGATGTTATGGGGGCACTGACTATGGCTGGTGATGTTATGGGGGCACTGACTATGGCTGGTGATGTTATGGAGACACTGACTATGGCTGGTGATGTTATGGAGACACTGACTATGGCTGGTGATGTTATGGGGACACTGACTATGGCTGGTGATGTTATGTGGACACTGACTATGGCTGGTGATGTTATTTGGACACTGACTATGGCTGGTGATGTTATGGGGGCACTGACTATGGCTGGTGATGTTATGGGGGGGGCACTGACTATGGCTGGTGATGTTATGGGGGCACTGACTATGGCTGGTGATGTTATGGAGACACTGACTATGGCTGGTGATGTTATGGGGGCACTGACTATGGCTGGTGATGTTATGGGGGCACTGACTATGGCTGGTGATGTTATGGAGACACTGACTATAGCTGGTGATGTTATGGGAGCACTGACTATGGCTGGTGATGATAGGGGGGGCACTGACTATGGCTGGTGATGTTATGGAGACACTGACTATGGCTGGTGATGTTATGGAGACACTGACTATGGCTGGTGATGTTATGGGGGCACTGACTATGGCTGGTGATGTTATGGGGGCACTGACTATGGCTGGTGATGTTATGGGGGCACTGACTATGGCTGGTGATGTTATGGAGACACTGACTATGGCTGGTGATGTTAAGGGGGCACTGACTATGGCTGGTGATGTTATGGAGACACTGACTATGGCTGGTGATGTTATGGGGGCACTGACTATGGCTGGTGATGTTATGGAGACACTGACTATGGCTGGTGATGTTATGGAGACACTGACTATGGCTGGTGATGTTATGGGGGCACTGACTATGGCTGGTGATGTTATGGGGCACTGACTATGGCTGGTGATGTTATGGGGGCACTGACTATGGCTGGTGATGTTATGGAGACACTGACTATGGCTGGTGATGTTATGGAGACACTGACTATGGCTGGTGATGTTATGGAGACACTGACTATGGCTGGTGATGTTATGGGGACACTGACTATGGCTGGTGATGTTATGGAGACACTGACTATGGCTGTTGATGTTATGGGGGCACTGACTATGGCTGGTGATGTTATGGAGACACTGACTATGGCTGGTGATGTTATGGAGACACTGACTATGGCTGGTGATGTTACGGGGGCACTGACTATGGCTGGTGATGATAGGGGGGGCACTGACTATGGCTGGTGATGTTATGGGGGCACTGACTATGGCTGGTGATGTTATGGGGGCACTGACTATGGCTGGTGATGTTATGGGGGCACTGACTATGGCTGGTGATGTTATGGAGACACTGACTATGGCTGGTGATGTTAAGGGGGCACTGACTATGGCTGGTGATGTTATGGAGACACTGACTATGGCTGGTGATGTTATGGGGGCACTGACTATGGCTGGTGATGTTATGGAGACACTGACTATGGCTGGTGATGTTATGGAGACACTGACTATGGCTGGTGATGTTATGGGGGCACTGACTATGGCTGGTGATGTTATGGGGCACTGACTATGGCTGGTGATGTTATGGGGGCACTGACTATGGCTGGTGATGTTATGGAGACACTGACTATGGCTGGTGATGTTATGGAGACACTGACTATGGCTGGTGATGTTATGGAGACACTGACTATGGCTGGTGATGTTATGGGGACACTGACTATGGCTGGTGATGTTATGGAGACACTGACTATGGCTGTTGATGTTATGGGGGCACTGACTATGGCTGGTGATGTTATGGAGACACTGACTATGGCTGGTGATGTTATGGAGACACTGACTATGGCTGGTGATGTTACGGGGGCACTGACTATGGCTGGTGATGTTATGGAGGCACTGACTATGGCTGGTGATGTTATGGGGGCACTGACTATGGCTGGTGATGTTATGGGGGCACTGACTATGGCTGGTGATGTTATGGAGACACTGACTATGGCTGGTGATGTTATGGGGACACTGACTATGGCTGGTGATGTTATGGAGACACTGACTATGGCTGTTGATGTTATGGGGGCACTGACTATGGCTGGTGATGTTATGGAGACACTGACTATGGCTGGTGATGTTATGGAGACACTGACTATGGCTGGTGATGTTACGGGGGCACTGACTATGGCTGGTGATGTTATGGAGGCACTGACTATGGCTGGTGATGTTATGGGGGCACTGACTATGGCTGGTGATGTTATGGGGGCACTGACTATGGCTGGTGATGTTATGGAGACACTGACTATGGCTGGTGATGTTATGGGGACACTGACTATGGCTGGTGATGTTATGGAGACACTGACTATGGCTGGTGATGTTATGTGGGCACTGACTATGGCTGGTGATGTTATGTGGGCACTGACTATGGCTGGTGATGTTATGGGGGCACTGACTATGGCTGGTGATGTTATGGGGGCACTGACTATGGCTGGTGATGTTATGTGGACACTGACTATGGCTGGTGATGTTATGGGGACACTGACTATGGCTGGTGATGTTATGGAGACACTGACTATGGCTGGTGATGTTATGGGGGCACTGACTATGGCTGGTGATGTTATGGGGGCACTGACTATGGCTGGTGATGTTATGGGGGCACTGACTATGGCTGGTGATGTTATGGGGGCACTGACTATGGCGGTGATGTTATGGGGGGGCACTGACTATGGCTGGTGATGTTATGGGGGCACTGACTATGGCTGGTGATGTTATGGAGACACTGACTATGGCTGGTGATGTTATGGGGGCACTGACTATGGCTGGTGATGTTATGGGGGCACTGACTATGGCTGGTGATGTTATGGAGACACTGACTATGGCTGGTGATGTTATGGAGACACTGACTATGGCTGGTGATGTTATGGGAGCACTGACTATGGCTGGTGATGTTATGGAGACACTGACTATGGCTGGTGATGTTATGGAGACACTGACTATGGCTGGTGATGTTATGGGGACACTGACTATGGCTGGTGATGTTATGGAGACACTGACTATGGCTGGTGATGTTATGGGGACACTGACTATGGCTGGTGATGTTATGGAGACACTGACTATGGCTGGTGATGTTATGGGGGCACTGACTATGGCTGGTGATGATAGGGGGGCACTGACTATGGCTGGTGATGTTATGGGGGCACTGACTATGGCTGGTGATGTTATGGGGGCACTGACTATGGCTGGTGATGTTATGGGGGCACTGACTATGGCTGGTGATGTTATGGAGACACTGACTATGGCTGGTGATGTTAAGGGGGCACTGACTATGGCTGGTGATGTTATGGAGACACTGACTATGGCTGGTGATGTTATGGGGGCACTGACTATGGCTGGTGATGTTATGGAGACACTGACTATGGCTGGTGATGTTATGGAGACACTGACTATGGCTGGTGATGTTATGGGGGCACTGACTATGGCTGGTGATGTTATGGGGCACTGACTATGGCTGGTGATGTTATGGGGGCACTGACTATGGCTGGTGATGTTATGGAGACACTGACTATGGCTGGTGATGTTATGGAGACACTGACTATGGCTGGTGATGTTATGGAGACACTGACTATGGCTGGTGATGTTATGGGGACACTGACTATGGCTGGTGATGTTATGGAGACACTGACTATGGCTGTTGATGTTATGGGGGCACTGACTATGGCTGGTGATGTTATGGAGACACTGACTATGGCTGGTGATGTTATGGAGACACTGACTATGGCTGGTGATGTTACGGGGGCACTGACTATGGCTGGTGATGTTATGGAGGCACTGACTATGGCTGGTGATGTTATGGGGGCACTGACTATGGCTGGTGATGTTATGGGGGCACTGACTATGGCTGGTGATGTTATGGAGACACTGACTATGGCTGGTGATGTTATGGGGACACTGACTATGGCTGGTGATGTTATGGAGACACTGACTATGGCTGTTGATGTTATGGGGGCACTGACTATGGCTGGTGATGTTATGGAGACACTGACTATGGCTGGTGATGTTATGGAGACACTGACTATGGCTGGTGATGTTACGGGGGCACTGACTATGGCTGGTGATGTTATGGAGGCACTGACTATGGCTGGTGATGTTATGGGGGCACTGACTATGGCTGGTGATGTTATGGGGGCACTGACTATGGCTGGTGATGTTATGGAGACACTGACTATGGCTGGTGATGTTATGGGGACACTGACTATGGCTGGTGATGTTATGGAGACACTGACTATGGCTGGTGATGTTATGTGGGCACTGACTATGGCTGGTGATGTTATGTGGGCACTGACTATGGCTGGTGATGTTATGGGGGCACTGACTATGGCTGGTGATGTTATGGGGGCACTGACTATGGCTGGTGATGTTATGTGGACACTGACTATGGCTGGTGATGTTATGGGGACACTGACTATGGCTGGTGATGTTATGGAGACACTGACTATGGCTGGTGATGTTATGGGGGCACTGACTATGGCTGGTGATGTTATGGGGGCACTGACTATGGCTGGTGATGTTATGGGGGCACTGACTATGGCTGGTGATGTTATGGGGGCACTGACTATGGCGGTGATGTTATGGGGGGGCACTGACTATGGCTGGTGATGTTATGGGGGCACTGACTATGGCTGGTGATGTTATGGAGACACTGACTATGGCTGGTGATGTTATGGGGGCACTGACTATGGCTGGTGATGTTATGGGGGCACTGACTATGGCTGGTGATGTTATGGAGACACTGACTATGGCTGGTGATGTTATGGAGACACTGACTATGGCTGGTGATGTTATGGGAGCACTGACTATGGCTGGTGATGTTATGGAGACACTGACTATGGCTGGTGATGTTATGGAGACACTGACTATGGCTGGTGATGTTATGGGGACACTGACTATGGCTGGTGATGTTATGGAGACACTGACTATGGCTGGTGATGTTATGGGGACACTGACTATGGCTGGTGATGTTATGGAGACACTGACTATGGCTGGTGATGTTATGTGGACACTGACTATGGCTGGTGATGTTATGGAGACACTGACTATGGCTGGTGATGTTATGGGGGCACTGACTATGGCTGGTGATGTTATGGGGGCACTGACTATGGCTGGTGATGTTATGGAGACACTGACTATGGCTGGTGATGTTATGGGGGCACTGACTATGGCTGGTGATGTTATGGGGGAGTCAGTTATTATGGCACTCCTGATATTTAACCATTCGTTACCCCAGTGGCTCCTCTCTCACAACACACGCGGTTTCTGTTCCCAGGGATCTTGAGGTTATTGACTTCATTTACTTGTTGACCTTCTCATGGCTTTTAACGTCTTCAGACTCCTCTGGGGACAAGGGGGTTAAAATAAAGTGAAATTAACACAAATAAACTCCCCGCTCTCGGCAGGCGCAGCACGGCCGCCCCGCTGACCCTGTGAATGTGACTGAGGTTTGGACCCCAGTAAATGCACCTGCAGGAGATCGGCCGCCTTCATTACCAGGGATGGGAAACAGATGCTGCAGAGACGCTGCAGAGCAGGAACCGGCCAAAAAAACCCTGGAAAAAGAAAAAAAATCCATCTGAAACCTGAGAATGTGCCTGGAGACAAAGCAAGAGCGCGCTGGCCCAGACACAGGGGCACCGGCCACCCCGGCTCCTGGCAATGGCTTTGGTGACTTGTTGAGGTTGACCACAGGGAGGAAGGTCAGCGTCACCGGGTCTGCAGGAAGATCCTCGCTGCATTAACCCCTGGGACACCGCTAACCCTACAATGTGACGGGACGAGCACAACCTCCAGGGGTAGAGGAGGAGACCCCGAGGGCACAAATACCCCCACTGGGTGATATGTCACATCTACTACTCATATAATACTGCCACACCATAACAGGCCACAAATTACATCTGCACCATCACCCACTACTGCACTGCAAGTAGCATTATACTGCTATGATGAACCCGTGTAGTATTATACCGCACTGACGCTGCCATGTAGTATTATACCGCACTGACACTCCCATGTAGTATTATACCGCACTGACGCTGCCATGTAGTATTATACTGCACTGACACTGCCATGTAGTATTATACCGCACTGACACTCCCATGTAGTGTTATACCGCACTGACGCTGCCATGTAGTATTATACCGCACTGACACTCCCATGTAGTATTATACCGCACTGACGCTGCCATGTAGTATTATACCGCACTGACACTCCCATGTAGTGTTATACCGCACTGACGCTGCCATGTAGTATTATACCGCACTGACACTCCCATGTAGTATTATACCGCACTGACGCTGCCATGTAGTATTATACCGCACTGACACTCCCATGTAGTATTATACCGCACTGACACTCCCATGTAGTATTATACTGCACTGACGCTGCCATGTAGTATTATATCGCACTGACACTACCATGTAGTGTTATGCCGCACTAACGCTCCTATGTAGTATTATACCGCACTGACGCTCCTATGTAGTATTATACCGCACTGATGCAGCTATGTAGAATTATACCGCACTGACGCTCCCATATAGTATTATACCGCACTGACGCTTCCATGTAGTATTATATCCCACGCACTGACACTCCCATGTAGTATTATACCGCACTGACACTCCCATGTAGTATTATACCGCACTGACACTCCCATGTAGTATTATACCGCACTGACACTCCCATGTAGTATTATACCGCACTGACGCTGCCATGTAGTATTATACCGCACTGACACTCCCATGTAGTATTATACCGCACTGACACTCCCATGTAGTATTATACCGCACTGACACTCCCATGTAGTATTATACCGCACTGACACTCCCATGTAGTATTATACCGCACTGACACTCCCATGTAGTATTATACCGCACTGACACTCCCATGTAGTGTTATACCGCACTGACGCTGCCATGTAGTATTATACCGCACTGACACTCCCATGTAGTATTATATCGCACTGACACTACCATGTAGTGTTATACCGCACTAACGCTCCTATGTAGTATTATACCGCACTGACACTCCCATGTAGTATTATACCGCACTGACGCTCCTATGTAGTATTATACCGCACTGATGCAGCTATGTAGAATTATACCGCACTGACGCTCCCATATAGTATTATACCGCACTGACGCTTCCATGTAGTATTATATCGCACTGACACTACCATGTAGTATTATACCGTACTGACACTCCCATGTAGTATTATACCGCACTGACACTCCCATGTAGTATTATACCGCACTGACACTCCCATGTAGTATTATACCGCACTGACACTGCCATGTAGTATTATATCGCACTGACACTGCCATGTAGTATTATACCGCACTGACGCTCCCATGTAGTATTATACCGCACTGACGCTGCCATGTAGTATTATACCGCACTGACGCTCCCATGTAGTATTATATCGCACTGACACTGTCATGTAGTATTATACCGCACTGACGCTCCTATGTAGTATTATACCGCACTGACACTGCCATGTAGTATTATACCGCACTGACGCTCCTATGTAGTATTATACCGCACTGATGCAGCTATGTAGAATTATACCGCACTGACGCTCCCATATAGTATTATACCGCACTGACGCTTCCATGTAGTATTATATCGCACTGACACTACCATGTAGTATTATACCGTACTGACACTGCCATGTAGTATTATACCGCACTGATGCAGCTATGTAGAATTATACCGCACTGACGCTCCCATATAGTATTATACCGCACTGACGCTTCCATGTAGTATTATATCGCACTGACACTCCCATGTAGTATTATACCGCACTGACACTCCCATGTAGTATTATACCGCACTGACACTCCCATGTAGTATTATACCGCACTGACACTCCCATGTAGTATTATACCGCACTGACACTCCCATGTAGTATTATACCGCACTGACACTCCCATGTAGTATTATACCGCACTGACACTCCCATGTAGTATTATACCGCACTGACACTCCCATGTAGTGTTATACCGCACTGACGCTGCCATGTAGTATTATACCGCACTGACGCTACCATGTAGTATTATACCGCACTGACGCTCCCATGTAGTATTATACCGCACTGACGACGACGCTGCCATGTAGTATTATACCGCACTGACGCTACCATGTAGTATTATACCGCACTGACGCTCCCATGTAGTATTATACCGCACTGACGCTGCCATGTAGTATTATATCGCACTGACACTACCATGTAGTGTTATACCGCACTAACGCTCCTATGTAGTATTATACCGCACTGACACTCCCATGTAGTATTATACCGCACTGACGCTCCTATGTAGTATTATACCGCACTGATGCAGCTATGTAGAATTATACCGCACTGACGCTGCCATATAGTATTATACCGCACTGACGCTTCCATGTAGTATTATATCGCACTGACACTACCATGTAGTATTATACCGTACTGACACTGCCATGTAGTATTATATCGCACTGACACTCCTATGTAGTATTATACCGCACTGATGCAGCTATGTAGAATTATACCGCACTGACGCTCCCATATAGTATTATACCGCACTGACGCTTCCATGTAGTATTATACCGCACTGACACTCCCATGTAGTATTATACCGCACTGACACTCCCATGTAGTATTATACCGCACTGACACTCCCATGTAGTATTATACCGCACTGACACTCCCATGTAGTATTATACCGCACTGACACTCCCATGTAGTATTATACCGCACTGACACTCCCATGTAGTATTATACCGCACTGACACTCCCATGTAGTATTATACCGCACTGACGCTGCCATGTAGTATTATACCGCACTGACACTCCCATGTAGTATTATAGCGCACTGACACTCCCATGTAGTATTATACCGCACTGACGCTGCCATGTAGTATTATACCGCACTGACACTCCCATGTAGTATTATACCGCACTGACGCTGCCATGTAGTATTATACCGCACTGACGCTCCCATGTAGTATTATACCGCACTGACGCAGCTATGTAGAATTATACCGCACTGACGCTGCCATGTAGTATTATACCGCACTGACGCTGCCATGTAGTATTATACCGCACTGACGCTCCCATGTAGTATTATACCGCACTGACGCTGCCATGTAGTTAGTATTATACCGCACTGACACTGCCATGCAGTGTTATACCGCACTGACACTCCCATGTAGTGTTATACCGCACTGACGCTGCCATGTAGTATTATACCGCACTGACGCTGCCATGTAGTATTATACCGCACTGACGCTCCTATGTAGTATTATACCGCACTGACACTGCCATGTAGTATTATACCGCACTGACACTGCCATGTAGTATTATACCGCACTGACGCAGCCATGTAGAATTATACTGCACTGAAGCTTCCATGTAGTATTATACCGCACTGACGCTGCCATGTAGTATTATACCGCACTGACGCTCCCATGTAGTATTATACCGCACTGACACTGCCATGTAGTATTATACCGCACTGACGCTGCCATGTAGTTAGTATTATACTGCACTGACACTGCCATGTAGTATTATATCGCACTGACACTCCCATGTAGTATTATACCGCACTGACGCTCCCATGTAGTATTATACCGCACTGACGCTGCCATGTAGTATTATACCGCACTGACGCTCCCATGTAGTATTATACCGCACTGACGCTGCCATGTAGTTAGTATTATACCGCACTGACACTGCCATGTAGTATTATATCGCACTGACACTGCCATGTAGTATTATACCGCACTGACGCTCCCATGTAGTATTATACCGCACTGACCCTGCCATGTAGTATTATACCGCACTGACGCTCCTATGTAGTATTATACCGCACTGACACTGCCATGTAGTATTATACCGCACTGATGCAGCTATGTAGAATTATACTGCACTGAAGCTTCCATGTAGTATTATACCGCACTGATGCAGCTATGTAGTATTATACCGTACTGACACTCCCATGTAGTATTATATCGCACTGACACTGCCATGTAGTATTATACCGCACTGACGCTCCCATGTAGTATTATACCGCACTGACGCTGCCATGTAGTATTATACCGCACTGACGCTCCCATGTAGTATTATACCGCACTGACGCTGCCATGTAGTATTATACCGCACTGACACTGCCATGTAGTATTATACCGCACTGACGCTGCAATGTAGTATTATACCGCACTGACACTCCCATGTAGTATTATACCGCACTGACACTCCCATGTAGTGTTATACCGCACTGACGCTGCCATGTAGTATTATACCGCACTGACACTGCCATGTAGTATTATACCGCACTGACGCAGCTATGTAGAATTATACTGCACTGAAGCTTCCATGTAGTATTATAATGTGTTACGGTTTTTATTACCTGGGACTTTACTGTTTACGACAGCATTTTTCTTGATTTCTGACACTTTCCGATCCTCTGTTCCCCCCTCCCTGAGCTGTCAATCATAGCGATGTGGACTTCAGGGAGGCAGCAGGTATGGAGGGCTGCCAGGCCTTCAGATCCTCCACATGTTCCCTAATCTCCCCGACCGCCTGGTTGGATCCAGAACAAGCCCTAAAACAAGCCATTAATACCCTAACACGGTGCCCACGTCACACCTCGGCCGGCGATCTGATCCTGACTGACTGCAGGGCCCGGGAGAAAACATGTATGGGGGGGGGGGGGGGAGGGAAATCGTAAAAACAAAAAGCCCCCCGCCCCCCTCTGCCGGTCTTTATGAGCTGTTGCCTGACGTCTCCTTGTAGCCGTGGTAGCGCACAGCTGTTCCTGGTTCTCTGGAGCCCGGCAGGTGTATCGCCCGCCGAGGCCGCCCTGCACTCACATCACAAATAATAAGGCCTCAGACACACAGCGACCATCCATCATAGTTATGGCCGGTCCCGGCGCGGCCCGCGCTCTCAGGCTGCGGCTCCTTTCCGCGGATTATTAGTTACACTTTCTGCGCTCTTTTTAATTGAATAACCTCTGCCCCCTGGTGAGGCGGGGAGGGGGGCGCCCCCTGTTTATTTGGTGGCGAGCAGACAATACGTGCATTGTGCCGGCTGAAATCAATTACCTGCAGGACGCCAACATCTGCTGCGAAGGAGAGGCCAATGCGGGGCCCCGCGGAGAATTCGGCAGGTGACCGGGGAGGCGAGCCGGACCCGCGCACCGTGAGAACTTCGTCACGCTCAACCCACAAAACCTGCAAAAAAAATCCAAATAGGTTATATCTGAGGCGCGGTCAATATGGCCACCATTAGCATTCATAGTATATAGTGCAGGAGCATGGGAAAGCTGGGTGACAGACAATATGGCTGCCATGAACATTTACATTTTGCAGGAGTCTGGGAAAGCTGGGTGAAAACCAATCGCTTACAAAGACCATGAGAAGGTGCATTGTGTGAAACTGGATAAACAAAGCTCCTCAGGGGCGGTCACCCAACTGTCTAGAGCTCCTGAATGCAAACCTGTAACAATAGACACTACAGTCTAAGCCAACACGCCATTCAGGAGCCCGGGAGAGCTGGATCTCTGTACATATTACCAGAGGCCTCGCTGATCTGCCTTGTAGGATGCCTGGAAAGTTGGGTGTCAGTCCCTGTAGGAGCTTTGTCACTCTCCAGAATGGCAGTGATGGAGCGCACTGCACGGTAGGATCATCTATTACCTATAGGGCCGCCATGGGCCAGCACATTGCCATGGTTACCGCAAGCCGCACGAGGAAGAAAACTGAAGTCCCGCCTCCGAACTGCTTAGTACTAGGCTTAGTGTTGGGTCATGTGATCAACTGAACTCAGCTGATTGGCTGGAAGGATTTTCCCGCCTCAAGGGGAACTGTGTCATGTGACTTATTCTTAGCTTCGGCTGTTTCTGTCAGATTCTTGTGTCACGTGACCTCCGTACTACGGAACGACTGACAGGATCGGTCTCCGTGTCTAGAGTCAGTCAGGTGTGTAAGAATATTGTCATAGAAGGCCCTAACCTAGTCACACCCAGAGCCGCAGTCACCCCTATAACCTAGTCACACCCGGAGCCGCAGTCACCCCTATAACCTAGTCACACCCAGAGCCGCAGTCACCCTTATAACCTAGTCACACCCGGAGCCGCAGTCACCCCTATAACCTAGTCACACCCGGAGCCGCAGTCACCCCTATAACCTAGTCACACCCAGAGCCGCAGTCACCCCTATAACCTAGTCACACCCAGAGCCGCAGTCACCCTTATAACCTAGTCACACCCGGAGCCGCAGTCACCCCTATAACCTAGTCACACCCGGAGCCGCAGTCACCCCTATAACCTAGTCACACCCAGAGCCGCAGTCACCCCTATAACCTAGTCACACCCAGAGCCGCAGTCACCCCATATAACCTAGTCACACCCGGAGCCGCAGTCACCCCTATAGCCTAGTCACACCCGGAGCCGCAGTCACCCCTATAACCTAGTCACACCCGGAGCCGCAGTCACCCCTATAACCTAGTCACACCTGGAGCCGCAGTCACCCCTATAGCCTAGTCACACCCCGAGCCGCAGTCACCCCTATAACCTAGTCACACCCGGAGCCGCAGTCGCCCCTATAGCCTAGTCACACCCAGAGCCGCAGTCACCCCTATAACCTAGTCACACCCAGAGCCGCAGTCACCCCTATAGCCTAGTCACACCCGGAGCCGCAGTCACCCCTATAGCCTAGTCACACCCGGAGCCGCAGTCACCCCTATAACCTAGTCACACCCGGAGCCGCAGTCACCCCTATAACCTAGTCACACCCAGAGCCGCAGTCACCCCTATAACCTAGTCACACCCAGAGTTGCAGTCACCCCTATAACCTAGTCACACCCGGAGCCGCAGTCACCCTTATAACCTAGTCACACCCAGAGCCGCAGTCACCCCTATAGCCTAGTCACACCCCGAGCCGCAGTCACCCCTATAGCCTAGTCACACCCAGAGCGCCAGTCACCCCTATAGCCTAGTCACACCCGGAGCCACAGTCACCCCTATAACCTAGTCACACCCGGAGCCGCAGTCACCCCTATAACCTAGTCACACCCAGAGCCGCAGTCACCCCTATAACCTAGTCACACCCGGAGCCGCAGTCGCCCCTATAACCTAGTCACACCCAGAGCTGCAGTCACCCCTATAACCTAGTCACACCCAGAGCCGCAGTCACCCCTATAACCTAGTCACACCCAGAGTCGCAGTCACCCCTATAACCTAGTCACACCCGGAGCCGCAGTCACCCTTATAACCTAGTCACACCCAGAGCCGCAGTCACCCCTATAGCCTAGTCACACCCCGAGCCGCAGTCACCCCTATAGCCTAGTCACACCCAGAGCCGCAGTCACCCCTATAGCCTAGTCACACCCGGAGCCACAGTCACCCCTATAACCTAGTCACACCCAGAGCCGCAGTCACCCCTATAACCTAGTCACACCCGGAGCCGCAGTCGCCCCTATAACCTAGTCACACCCAGAGCTGCAGTCACCCCTATAACCTAGTCACACCCGGAGCCGCAGTCACCCCTATAACCTAGTCACACCCAGAGCCGCAGTCACCCCTATAACCTAGTCACACCCAGAGCCGCAGTCACCCTTATAACCTAGTCACACCCAGAGCCGCAGTCACCCTTATAACCTAGTCACACCCGTAGCCGCAGTCACCCCTATAACCTAGTCACACCCAGAGCCGCAGTCACCCCTATAACCTAGTCACACCCAGAGCCGCAGTCACCCCTATAACCTAGTCACACCCAGAGCCGCAGTCACCCCTATAACCTAGTCACACCCAGAGCCGCAGTCACCCTTATAACCTAGTCACACCCGGAGCCGCAGTCACCCCTATAACCTAGTCACACCCGGAGCCGCAGTCACCCCTATAACCTAGTCACACCCAGAGCCGCAGTCACCCCTATAACCTAGTCACACCCAGAGCTGCAGTCACCCTATAGCCTAGTCACACCCGGAGCCGCAGTCACCCCTATAACCTAGTCACACCCAGAGCCGCAGTCACCCCTATAACCTAGTCACACCCCGAGCCGCAGTCACCCCTATAGCCTAGTCACACCCAGAGCCGCAGTCACCCCTATAGCCTAGTCACACCCGGAGCCGCAGTCACCCCTATAACCTAGTCACACCCGGAGCCGCAGTCGCCCCTATAGCCTAGTCACACCCGGAGCCGCAGTCACCCCTATAACCTAGTCACACCCCGAGCCGCAGTCACCCCTATAACCTAGTCACACCCAGAGCCGCAGTCACCCTTATAACCTAGTCACACCCGGAGCCGCAGTCACCCCTATAACCTAGTCACACCCGGAGCCGCAGTCACCCCTATAACCTAGTCACACCCCGAGCCGCAGTCACCCCTATAACCTAGTCACACCCAGAGCCGCAGTCACCCCTATAACCTAGTCACACCCGGAGCCGCAGTCACCCCTATAACCTAGTCACACCCCGAGCCGCAGTCACCCCTATAGCCTAGTCACACCCGGAGCCGCAGTCACCCCTATAACCTAGTCACACCCGGAGCCGCAGTCACCCTTATAACCTAGTCACACCCGGAGCCACAGTCACCCCTATAACCTAGTCACACCCAGAGCCGCAGTCGCCCCTATAGCCTAGTCACACCCGGAGCCGCAGTCGCCCCTATAACCTAGTCACAC
Source organism: Leptodactylus fallax (assembly GCA_947044405.1). Lineage (NCBI taxonomy): Eukaryota > Metazoa > Chordata > Amphibia > Anura > Leptodactylidae > Leptodactylus > Leptodactylus fallax. The sequence continues at coordinate 23,950 of CAMRHE010001687.1, forward strand.
CCGGAGCCGCAGTCGCCCCTATAGCCTAGTCACACCCGGAGCCGCAGTCGCCCCTATAACCTAGTCACACCCAGAGTCGCAGTCACCCCTATAACCTAGTCACACCCAGAGCCGCAGTCACCCCTATAACCTAGTCACAGCCGGAGCCGCAGTCGCCCCTATAACCTAGTCACACCCGGAGCCGCAGTCACCCCTATAGCCTAGTCACACCCAGAGCCGCAGTCGCCCTTATAACCTAGTCACAGCCGGAGCCGCAGTCGCCCCTATAACCTAGTCACACCCGGAGCCGCAGTCACCCCTATAGCCTAGTCACACCCAGAGCCGCAGTCACCCCTATAGCCTAGTCACACCCAGATCCGCAGTCGCCCCTATAGCCTAGTCACACCCGGAGCCGCAGTCACCCCTATAACCTAGTCACACCCAGAGCCGCAGTCACCCCTATAGCCTAGTCACACCCGGAGCCGCAGTCGCCCCTATAACCTAGTCACACCCAGAGCTGCAGTCACCCTATAGCCTAGTCACACCCCGAGCCGCAGTCACCCCTATAACCTAGTCACACCCGGAGCCGCAGTCACCCCTATAACCTAGTCACGCCCAGAGCTGCAGTCACCCTATAGCCTAGTCACACCCCGAGCCGCAGTCACCCCTATATCCTAGTCACACCCAGAGCTGCAGTCGCCCCTGTAGCCTAGTCGCACCCAGAGCTGCAGTTGCCGCTATCTAAAGTTTCAGTTTCACTGTTTTATATTCCTCTCACGTCCAGATGTGCTTTTAAATTCTGCTCTTACATCATATCTAATGCTCCAGTGACATCCTGAGCTGCACTCACAATTCTGCTCTTACATCATAGCTAATGCTTCAGTCACTTCCACAGCTGCACTCACAATTCTGCTCCTACAACATATCTAATGCTCCAGTCACTTCCAAAGCTGCACTCACAATTCTGCTGTAACAGGAGGAAGAGTGTGAGCGTCTGGCGTTGGCTGCAGATCTGTCACTGACTACAGCTCTGATGGAGGGCTGCGGCACTGCTGTATGGGAATGCTGCCTGTTGTAGTTTGGTTCATCGCCGCTGCTAGTTTTACCTCTTCCTGCCACTTCCTTTTTTTTCATTTTCAAATTTTTTTTTGAACAGGTGACCTGGTAAAAAACAAAATTTGAATGTGAATTTCCCTATAAATATTGTATGAGGGTGACTGTACCCGAGTACAGCGAGTCAGTACAATACAGCGTGCCAGGGAGAGACCCGGACTAGTAACATATAAATATCGTATGAGGGTGATTGTACCCGAGTACAGCGAGTCAGTACAATACAGCGTGCCAGGGAGAGACCCGGACTAGTAACATATAAATATTGTATGAGGGTGACTGTACCCGAGTACAGCGAGTCAGTACAATACAGCGTGCCAGGGAGAGAGCCGGACTAGTAACATATAAATATTGTATGAGGGTGACTGTACCCGAGTACAGCGAGTCAGTACAATACAGCGTGCCAGGGAGAGAGCCGGACTAGTAACATATAAATATTGTATGAGGTGACTGTACCCGAGTACAGCGAGACAGTACAATACAGCGTGCCATGGAGAGACCCCGACTAGTAACATATAAATATTGTATGAGGGTGATGGTACCCGAGTACAGCGAGTCAGTACAATACAGCATGCCAGGGAGAGACCCGGACTAGTAACATATAAATATTGTATGAGGGTGACCGTACCCGAGTACAGCGAGTCAGTACAATACAGCGTGCCAGGGAGAGACCCCGACTAGTAACATATAAATATTGTATGAGGGTGACTGTACCCGAGTACAGCGAGTCAGTACAATTCAGCGTGCCAGGGAGAGACCCGGACTAGTAACATATAAATATTGTATGAGGGTGACCGTACCCGAGTACAGCGAGTCAGTACAATACAGCGTGCCAGGGAGAGACCCGGACTAGTAACATATAAATATTGTATGAGGGTGACTGTACCCGAGTACAGCGAGTTAGTACAATACAGCGTGCCATGGAGAGACCCCAACTAGTAACATATAAATATTGTATGAGGGTGACTGTACCCGAGTACAGTGAGTCAGTACAATACAGCGTGCCAGGGAGAGACCCGGACTAGTAACATATAAATATTGTATGAGGGTGACTGAACAGCGAGTCAGTACAATACAGCGTGCCAGGGAGAGACCCGGACTAGTAACATATAAATATTGTATGAGGGTGACTGTACCCGAGTACAGCGAGTCAGTACAATACAGCGTGCCAGGGAGAGACCCCGACTAGTAACATATAACTATTGTATGAGGATGACTGTACCCGAGTACAGCGAGTCAGTACAATACAGCGTGCCATGGAGAGACCCGGACTAGTAACATATAAATATTGTATGAGGGTGACTGTACCCGAGTACAGCGAGTCAGTACAATTCAGCGTGCCAGGGAGAGACCTGGACTAGTAACATAAGTATTGTATGAGGGTGATTGTACCCGAGTACAGCGAGTCAGTACAATACAGCGTGCCAGGGAGAGACCCGACTAGTAACATATAAATATTGTATACAGGTGAGTGTACCCGAGTACAGCGAGTCAGTACAATACAGCGTGCCAGGGAGAGAGCCGGACTAGTAACATATAAATATTGTATGAGGGTGACTGTACCCGAGTACAGCGAGTCAGTACAATACAGCGTGCCAGGGAGAGACCCGGACTAGTAACATATAAATATTGTATGAGGGTGACTGAACAGCGAGTCAGTACAATACAGCGTGCCAGGGAGAGACCCCGACTAGTAACATATAACTATTGTATGAGGATGACTGTACCCGAGTACAGCGAGTCAGTACAATTCAGCGTGCCAGGGAGAGATCTGGACTAGTAACATAAGTATTGTATGAGGGTGATTTTACCCGAGTACAGCGAGTCAGTACAATACAGCGTGCCAGGGAGAGACCCGGACTAGTAACATATAAATATTGTATGAGGGTGACCGTACCCGAGTACAGCGAGTCAGTACAATACAGCGTGCCATGGAGAGACCCGGACTAGTAACATATAAATATTGTATGAAGGTGACTGTACCCGAGTACAGCGAGTCAGTACAATACAGCGTGCCAGGGAGAGACTGGGACTAGTTACATATAAATATTGTATGAGGGTGACTGTACAGCGAGTCAGTACAATACAGCGTGCCAGGGAGAGACCCGGACTAGTAACATATAAATATTGTATGAGGGTGACTGAACAGCGAGTCAGTACAATACAGCGTGCCAGGGAGAGACCCGGACTAGTAACATATAAATATTGTATGAGGGTGACTGTACCCGAGTACAGCGAGTCAGTACAATACAGCGTGCCAGGGAGAGACCCCGACTAGTAACATATAACTATTGTATGAGGATGACTGTACCCGAGTACAGCGAGTCAGTACAATTCAGCGTGCCAGGGAGAGACCTGGACTAGTAACATAAGTATTGTATGAGGGTGATTGTACCCGAGTACAGCGAGTCAGTACAATACAGCGTGCCATGGAGAGACCCCGACTAGTAACATATAAATATTGTATGAGGGTGATTGTACCCGAGTACAGCGAGTCAGTACAATACAGCATGCCAGGGAGAGACCCGGACTAGTAACATATAAATATTGTATGAGGGTGACCGTACCCGAGTACAGCGAGTCAGTACAATACAGCGTGCCAGGGAGAGACCCCGACTGGTAATATATAAATATTGTATGAGGGTGATTGTACCCGAATACAGCGAGTCAGTACAATACAGCATGCCAGGGAGAGACCCGGACTAGTAACATATAAATATTGTATGAGGGTGACCGTACCCGAGTACAGCGAGTCAGTACAATACAGCGTGCCAGGGAGAGACCCGGACTAGTAACATATAAATATTGTATGAGGGTGACTGTACCCGAGTACAGCGAGTTAGTACAATACAGCGTGCCATGGAGAGACCCCAACTAGTAACATATAAATATTGTATGAGGGTGACTGTACCCGAGTACAGTGAGTCAGTACAATACAGCGTGCCAGGGAGAGACCCGGACTAGTAACATATAAATATTGTATGAGGGTGACTGAACAGCGAGTCAGTACAATACAGCGTGCCAGGGAGAGACCCGGACTAGTAACATATAAATATTGTATGAGGGTGACTGTACCCGAGTACAGCGAGTCAGTACAATACAGCGTGCCAGGGAGAGACCCCGACTAGTAACATATAACTATTGTATGAGGATGACTGTACCCGAGTACAGCGAGTCAGTACAATACAGCGTGCCATGGAGAGACCCGGACTAGTAACATATAAATATTGTATGAGGGTGACTGTACCCGAGTACAGCGAGTCAGTACAATTCAGCGTGCCAGGGAGAGACCTGGACTAGTAACATAAGTATTGTATGAGGGTGATTGTACCCGAGTACAGCGAGTCAGTACAATACAGCGTGCCAGGGAGAGACCCGACTAGTAACATATAAATATTGTATACAGGTGAGTGTACCCGAGTACAGCGAGTCAGTACAATACAGCGTGCCAGGGAGAGAGCCGGACTAGTAACATATAAATATTGTATGAGGGTGACTGTACCCGAGTACAGCGAGTCAGTACAATACAGCGTGCCAGGGAGAGACCCGGACTAGTAACATATAAATATTGTATGAGGGTGACTGAACAGCGAGTCAGTACAATACAGCGTGCCAGGGAGAGACCCGGACTAGTAACATATAAATATTGTATGAGGGTGACTGTACCCGAGTACAGCGAGTCAGTACAATACAGCGTGCCAGGGAGAGACCCCGACTAGTAACATATAACTATTGTATGAGGATGACTGTACCCGAGTACAGCGAGTCAGTACAATTCAGCGTGCCAGGGAGAGACCTGGACTAGTAACATAAGTATTGTATGAGGGTGATTTTACCCGAGTACAGCGAGTCAGTACAATACAGCGTGCCAGGGAGAGACCCGGACTAGTAACATATAAATATTGTATGAGGGTGACCGTACCCGAGTACAGCGAGTCAGTACAATACAGCGTGCCATGGAGAGACCCGGACTAGTAACATATAAATATTGTATGAAGGTGACTGTACCCGAGTACAGCGAGTCAGTACAATACAGCGTGCCAGGGAGAGACTGGGACTAGTTACATATAAATATTGTATGAGGGTGACTGTACAGCGAGTCAGTACAATACAGCGTGCCAGGGAGAGACCCGGACTAGTAACATATAAATATTGTATGAGGGTGACTGAACAGCGAGTCAGTACAATACAGCGTGCCAGGGAGAGACCCGGACTAGTAACATATAAATATTGTATGAGGGTGACTGTACCCGAGTACAGCGAGTCAGTACAATACAGCGTGCCAGGGAGAGACCCCGACTAGTAACATATAACTATTGTATGAGGATGACTGTACCCGAGTACAGCGAGTCAGTACAATTCAGCGTGCCAGGGAGAGACCTGGACTAGTAACATAAGTATTGTATGAGGGTGATTGTACCCGAGTACAGCGAGTCAGTACAATACAGCGTGCCATGGAGAGACCCCGACTAGTAACATATAAATATTGTATGAGGGTGATTGTACCCGAGTACAGCGAGTCAGTACAATACAGCATGCCAGGGAGAGACCCGGACTAGTAACATATAAATATTGTATGAGGGTGACCGTACCCGAGTACAGCGAGTCAGTACAATACAGCGTGCCAGGGAGAGACCCCGACTAGTAACATATAAATATTGTATGAGGGTGACTGTACCCGAGTACAGCGAGTTAGTACAATACAGCGTGCCATGGAGAGACCTCAACTAGTAACATATAAATATTGTATGAGGGTGACTGTACCCGAGTACAGTGAGTCAGTACAATACAGCGTGCCAGGGAGAGACCCGGACTAGTAACATATAAATATTGTATGAGGGTGACTGAACAGCGAGTCAGTACAATACAGCGTGCCAGGGAGAGACCCGGACTAGTAACATATAAATATTGTATGAGGGTGACTGTACCCGAGTACAGCGAGTCAGTACAATACAGCGTGCCAGGGAGAGACCCCGACTAGTAACATATAACTATTGTATGAGGATGACTGTACCCGAGTACAGCGAGTCAGTACAATTCAGCGTGCCAGGGAGAGACCTGGACTAGTAACATAAGTATTGTATGAGGGTGATTTTACCCGAGTACAGCGAGTCAGTACAATACAGCGTGCCAGGGAGAGACCCGGACTAGTAACATATAAATATTGTATGAGGGTGACCGTACCCGAGTACAGCGAGTCAGTACAATACAGCGTGCCATGGAGAGACCCGGACTAGTAACATATAAATATTGTATGAAGGTGACTGTACCCGAGTACAGCGAGTCAGTACAATACAGCGTGCCAGGGAGAGACTGGGACTAGTTACATATAAATATTGTATGAGGGTGACTGTACAGCGAGTCAGTACAATACAGCGTGCCAGGGAGAGACCCGGACTAGTAACATATAAATATTGTATGAGGGTGACTGAACAGCGAGTCAGTACAATACAGCGTGCCAGGGAGAGACCCGGACTAGTAACATATAAATATTGTATGAGGGTGACTGTACCCGAGTACAGCGAGTCAGTACAATACAGCGTGCCAGGGAGAGACCCCGACTAGTAACATATAACTATTGTATGAGGATGACTGTACCCGAGTACAGCGAGTCAGTACAATTCAGCGTGCCAGGGAGAGACCTGGACTAGTAACATAAGTATTGTATGAGGGTGATTGTACCCGAGTACAGCGAGTCAGTACAATACAGCGTGCCATGGAGAGACCCCGACTAGTAACATATAAATATTGTATGAGGGTGATTGTACCCGAGTACAGCGAGTCAGTACAATACAGCATGCCAGGGAGAGACCCGGACTAGTAACATATAAATATTGTATGAGGGTGACCGTACCCGAGTACAGCGAGTCAGTACAATACAGCGTGCCAGGGAGAGACCCCGACTAGTAACATATAAATATTGTATGAGGGTGACTGTACCCGAGTACAGCGAGTTAGTACAATACAGCGTGCCATGGAGAGACCCCAACTAGTAACATATAAATATTGTATGAGGGTGACTGTACCCGAGTACAGTGAGTCAGTACAATACAGCGTGCCAGGGAGAGACCCGGACTAGTAACATATAAATATTGTATGAGGGTGACTGAACAGCGAGTCAGTACAATACAGCGTGCCAGGGAGAGACCCGGACTAGTAACATATAAATATTGTATGAGGGTGACTGTACCCGAGTACAGCGAGTCAGTACAATACAGCATGCCAGGGAGAGACCCCGACTAGTAACATATAACTATTGTATGAGGATGACTGTACCCGAGTACAGCGAGTCAGTACAATACAGCGTGCCATGGAGAGACCCGGACTAGTAACATATAAATATTGTATGAGGGTGACTGTACCCGAGTACAGCGAGTCAGTACAATTCAGCGTGCCAGGGAGAGACCTGGACTAGTAACATAAGTATTGTATGAGGGTGATTGTACCCGAGTACAGCGAGTCAGTACAATACAGCGTGCCAGGGAGAGACCCGACTAGTAACATATAAATATTGTATACAGGTGAGTGTACCCGAGTACAGCGAGTCAGTACAATACAGCGTGCCAGGGAGAGAGCCGGACTAGTAACATATAAATATTGTATGAGGGGTGACTGTACCCGAGTACAGCGAGTCAGTACAATACAGCGTGCCAGGGAGAGACCCGGACTAGTAACATATAAATATTGTATGAGGGTGACTGAACAGCGAGTCAGTACAATACAGCGTGCCAGGGAGAGACCCGGACTAGTAACATATAAATATTGTATGAGGGTGACTGTACCCGAGTACAGCGAGTCAGTACAATACAGCGTGCCAGGGAGAGACCCCGACTAGTAACATATAACTATTGTATGAGGATGACTGTACCCGAGTACAGCGAGTCAGTACAATTCAGCGTGCCAGGGAGAGACCTGGACTAGTAACATAAGTATTGTATGAGGGTGATTGTACCTGAGTACAGCAAGTCAGTACAATACAGCGTGCCAGGGAGAGACCCGGACTAGTAACATATAAATATTGTATGAGGGTGACCGTACCCGAGTACAGCGAGTCAGTACAATACAGCGTGCCATGGAGAGATCCGGACTAGTAACATATAAATATTGTATGAAGGTGACTGTACCCGAGTACAGCGAGTCAGTACAATACAGCGTGCCAGGGAGAGACTGGGACTAGTTACATATAAATATTGTATGAGGGTGACTGTACAGCGAGTCAGTACAATACAGCGTGCCAGGGAGAGACCCGGACTAGTAACATATAAATATTGTATGAGGGTGACTGAACAGCGAGTCAGTACAATACAGCGTGCCAGGGAGAGACCCGGACTAGTAACATATAAATATTGTATGAGGGTGACTGTACCCGAGTACAGCGAGTCAGTACAATACAGCGTGCCAGGGAGAGACCCCGACTAGTAACATATAACTATTGTATGAGGATGACTGTACCCGAGTACAGCGAGTCAGTACAATTCAGCGTGCCAGGGAGAGACCTGGACTAGTAACATAAGTATTGTATGAGGGTGATTGTACCCGAGTACAGCGAGTCAGTACAATACAGCGTGCCAGGGAGAGACCCGGACTAGTAACATATAAATATTGTATGAGGGTGACTGTACCCGAGTACAGCGAGTTAGTACAATACAGCGTGCCATGGAGAGACCCCAACTAGTAACATATAAATATTGTATGAGGGTGACTGTACCCGAGTACAGTGAGTCAGTACAATACAGCGTGCCAGGGAGAGACCCGGACTAGTAACATATAAATATTGTATGAGGGTGACTGAACAGCGAGTCAGTACAATACAGCGTGCCAGGGAGAGACCCGGACTAGTAACATATAAATATTGTATGAGGGTGACTGTACCCGAGTACAGCGAGTCAGTACAATACAGCGTGCCAGGGAGAGACCCCGACTAGTAACATATAACTATTGTATGAGGATGACTGTACCCGAGTACAGCGAGTCAGTACAATACAGCGTGCCATGGAGAGACCCGGACTAGTAACATATAAATATTGTATGAGGGTGACTGTACCCGAGTACAGCGAGTCAGTACAATTCAGCGTGCCAGGGAGAGACCTGGACTAGTAACATAAGTATTGTATGAGGGTGATTGTACCCGAGTACAGCGAGTCAGTACAATACAGCGTGCCAGGGAGAGACCCGACTAGTAACATATAAATATTGTATACAGGTGAGTGTACCCGAGTACAGCGAGTCAGTACAATACAGCGTGCCAGGGAGAGAGCCGGACTAGTAACATATAAATATTGTATGAGGGTGACTGTACCCGAGTACAGCGAGTCAGTACAATACAGCGTGCCAGGGAGAGACCCGGACTAGTAACATATAAATATTGTATGAGGGTGACTGAACAGCGAGTCAGTACAATACAGCGTGCCAGGGAGAGACCCCGACTAGTAACATATAACTATTGTATGAGGATGACTGTACCCGAGTACAGCGAGTCAGTACAATTCAGCGTGCCAGGGAGAGATCTGGACTAGTAACATAAGTATTGTATGAGGGTGATTTTACCCGAGTACAGCGAGTCAGTACAATACAGCGTGCCAGGGAGAGACCCGGACTAGTAACATATAAATATTGTATGAGGGTGACCGTACCCGAGTACAGCGAGTCAGTACAATACAGCGTGCCATGGAGAGACCCGGACTAGTAACATATAAATATTGTATGAAGGTGACTGTACCCGAGTACAGCGAGTCAGTACAATACAGCGTGCCAGGGAGAGACTGGGACTAGTTACATATAAATATTGTATGAGGGTGACTGTACAGCGAGTCAGTACAATACAGCGTGCCAGGGAGAGACCCGGACTAGTAACATATAAATATTGTATGAGGGTGACTGAACAGCGAGTCAGTACAATACAGCGTGCCAGGGAGAGACCCGGACTAGTAACATATAAATATTGTATGAGGGTGACTGTACCCGAGTACAGCGAGTCAGTACAATACAGCGTGCCAGGGAGAGACCCCGACTAGTAACATATAACTATTGTATGAGGATGACTGTACCCGAGTACAGCGAGTCAGTACAATTCAGCGTGCCAGGGAGAGACCTGGACTAGTAACATAAGTATTGTATGAGGGTGATTGTACCCGAGTACAGCGAGTCAGTACAATACAGCGTGCCATGGAGAGACCCCGACTAGTAACATATAAATATTGTATGAGGGTGATTGTACCCGAGTACAGCGAGTCAGTACAATACAGCATGCCAGGGAGAGACCCGGACTAGTAACATATAAATATTGTATGAGGGTGACCGTACCCGAGTACAGCGAGTCAGTACAATACAGCGTGCCAGGGAGAGACCCCGACTGGTAATATATAAATATTGTATGAGGGTGATTGTACCCGAATACAGCGAGTCAGTACAATACAGCATGCCAGGGAGAGACCCGGACTAGTAACATATAAATATTGTATGAGGGTGACCGTACCCGAGTACAGCGAGTCAGTACAATACAGCGTGCCAGGGAGAGACCCGGACTAGTAACATATAAATATTGTATGAGGGTGACTGTACCCGAGTACAGCGAGTTAGTACAATACAGCGTGCCATGGAGAGACCCCAACTAGTAACATATAAATATTGTATGAGGGTGACTGTACCCGAGTACAGTGAGTCAGTACAATACAGCGTGCCAGGGAGAGACCCGGACTAGTAACATATAAATATTGTATGAGGGTGACTGAACAGCGAGTCAGTACAATACAGCGTGCCAGGGAGAGACCCGGACTAGTAACATATAAATATTGTATGAGGGTGACTGTACCCGAGTACAGCGAGTCAGTACAATACAGCGTGCCAGGGAGAGACCCCGACTAGTAACATATAACTATTGTATGAGGATGACTGTACCCGAGTACAGCGAGTCAGTACAATACAGCGTGCCATGGAGAGACCCGGACTAGTAACATATAAATATTGTATGAGGGTGACTGTACCCGAGTACAGCGAGTCAGTACAATTCAGCGTGCCAGGGAGAGACCTGGACTAGTAACATAAGTATTGTATGAGGGTGATTGTACCCGAGTACAGCGAGTCAGTACAATACAGCGTGCCAGGGAGAGACCCGACTAGTAACATATAAATATTGTATACAGGTGAGTGTACCCGAGTACAGCGAGTCAGTACAATACAGCGTGCCAGGGAGAGAGCCGGACTAGTAACATATAAATATTGTATGAGGGTGACTGTACCCGAGTACAGCGAGTCAGTACAATACAGCGTGCCAGGGAGAGACCCGGACTAGTAACATATAAATATTGTATGAGGGTGACTGAACAGCGAGTCAGTACAATACAGCGTGCCAGGGAGAGACCCGGACTAGTAACATATAAATATTGTATGAGGGTGACTGTACCCGAGTACAGCGAGTCAGTACAATACAGCGTGCCAGGGAGAGACCCCGACTAGTAACATATAACTATTGTATGAGGATGACTGTACCCGAGTACAGCGAGTCAGTACAATTCAGCGTGCCAGGGAGAGACCTGGACTAGTAACATAAGTATTGTATGAGGGTGATTTTACCCGAGTACAGCGAGTCAGTACAATACAGCGTGCCAGGGAGAGACCCGGACTAGTAACATATAAATATTGTATGAGGGTGACCGTACCCGAGTACAGCGAGTCAGTACAATACAGCGTGCCATGGAGAGACCCGGACTAGTAACATATAAATATTGTATGAAGGTGACTGTACCCGAGTACAGCGAGTCAGTACAATACAGCGTGCCAGGGAGAGACTGGGACTAGTTACATATAAATATTGTATGAGGGTGACTGTACAGCGAGTCAGTACAATACAGCGTGCCAGGGAGAGACCCGGACTAGTAACATATAAATATTGTATGAGGGTGACTGAACAGCGAGTCAGTACAATACAGCGTGCCAGGGAGAGACCCGGACTAGTAACATATAAATATTGTATGAGGGTGACTGTACCCGAGTACAGCGAGTCAGTACAATACAGCGTGCCAGGGAGAGACCCCGACTAGTAACATATAACTATTGTATGAGGATGACTGTACCCGAGTACAGCGAGTCAGTACAATTCAGCGTGCCAGGGAGAGACCTGGACTAGTAACATAAGTATTGTATGAGGGTGATTGTACCCGAGTACAGCGAGTCAGTACAATACAGCGTGCCATGGAGAGACCCCGACTAGTAACATATAAATATTGTATGAGGGTGATTGTACCCGAGTACAGCGAGTCAGTACAATACAGCATGCCAGGGAGAGACCCGGACTAGTAACATATAAATATTGTATGAGGGTGACCGTACCCGAGTACAGCGAGTCAGTACAATACAGCGTGCCAGGGAGAGACCCCGACTAGTAACATATAAATATTGTATGAGGGTGACTGTACCCGAGTACAGCGAGTTAGTACAATACAGCGTGCCATGGAGAGACCCCAACTAGTAACATATAAATATTGTATGAGGGTGACTGTACCCGAGTACAGTGAGTCAGTACAATACAGCGTGCCAGGGAGAGACCCGGACTAGTAACATATAAATATTGTATGAGGGTGACTGAACAGCGAGTCAGTACAATACAGCGTGCCAGGGAGAGACCCGGACTAGTAACATATAAATATTGTATGAGGGTGACTGTACCCGAGTACAGCGAGTCAGTACAATACAGCGTGCCAGGGAGAGACCCCGACTAGTAACATATAACTATTGTATGAGGATGACTGTACCCGAGTACAGCGAGTCAGTACAATTCAGCGTGCCAGGGAGAGACCTGGACTAGTAACATAAGTATTGTATGAGGGTGATTTTACCCGAGTACAGCGAGTCAGTACAATACAGCGTGCCAGGGAGAGACCCGGACTAGTAACATATAAATATTGTATGAGGGTGACCGTACCCGAGTACAGCGAGTCAGTACAATACAGCGTGCCATGGAGAGACCCGGACTAGTAACATATAAATATTGTATGAAGGTGACTGTACCCGAGTACAGCGAGTCAGTACAATACAGCGTGCCAGGGAGAGACTGGGACTAGTTACATATAAATATTGTATGAGGGTGACTGTACAGCGAGTCAGTACAATACAGCGTGCCAGGGAGAGACCCGGACTAGTAACATATAAATATTGTATGAGGGTGACTGAACAGCGAGTCAGTACAATACAGCGTGCCAGGGAGAGACCCGGACTAGTAACATATAAATATTGTATGAGGGTGACTGTACCCGAGTACAGCGAGTCAGTACAATACAGCGTGCCAGGGAGAGACCCCGACTAGTAACATATAACTATTGTATGAGGATGACTGTACCCGAGTACAGCGAGTCAGTACAATTCAGCGTGCCAGGGAGAGACCTGGACTAGTAACATAAGTATTGTATGAGGGTGATTGTACCCGAGTACAGCGAGTCAGTACAATACAGCGTGCCATGGAGAGACCCCGACTAGTAACATATAAATATTGTATGAGGGTGATTGTACCCGAGTACAGCGAGTCAGTACAATACAGCATGCCAGGGAGAGACCCGGACTAGTAACATATAAATATTGTATGAGGGTGACCGTACCCGAGTACAGCGAGTCAGTACAATACAGCGTGCCAGGGAGAGACCCCGACTAGTAACATATAAATATTGTATGAGGGTGACTGTACCCGAGTACAGCGAGTTAGTACAATACAGCGTGCCATGGAGAGACCCCAACTAGTAACATATAAATATTGTATGAGGGTGACTGTACCCGAGTACAGTGAGTCAGTACAATACAGCGTGCCAGGGAGAGACCCGGACTAGTAACATATAAATATTGTATGAGGGTGACTGAACAGCGAGTCAGTACAATACAGCGTGCCAGGGAGAGACCCGGACTAGTAACATATAAATATTGTATGAGGGTGACTGTACCCGAGTACAGCGAGTCAGTACAATACAGCATGCCAGGGAGAGACCCCGACTAGTAACATATAACTATTGTATGAGGATGACTGTACCCGAGTACAGCGAGTCAGTACAATACAGCGTGCCATGGAGAGACCCGGACTAGTAACATATAAATATTGTATGAGGGTGACTGTACCCGAGTACAGCGAGTCAGTACAATTCAGCGTGCCAGGGAGAGACCTGGACTAGTAACATAAGTATTGTATGAGGGTGATTGTACCCGAGTACAGCGAGTCAGTACAATACAGCGTGCCAGGGAGAGACCCGACTAGTAACATATAAATATTGTATACAGGTGAGTGTACCCGAGTACAGCGAGTCAGTACAATACAGCGTGCCAGGGAGAGAGCCGGACTAGTAACATATAAATATTGTATGAGGGTGACTGTACCCGAGTACAGCGAGTCAGTACAATACAGCGTGCCAGGGAGAGACCCGGACTAGTAACATATAAATATTGTATGAGGGTGACTGTACCCGAGTACAGCGAGTCAGTACAATACAGCGTGCCAGGGAGAGACCCCGACTAGTAACATATAACTATTGTATGAGGATGACTGTACCCGAGTACAGCGAGTCAGTACAATTCAGCGTGCCAGGGAGAGACCTGGACTAGTAACATAAGTATTGTATGAGGGTGATTGTACCTGAGTACAGCAAGTCAGTACAATACAGCGTGCCAGGGAGAGACCCGGACTAGTAACATATAAATATTGTATGAGGGTGACTGAACAGCGAGTCAGTACAATACAGCGTGCCATGGAGAGACCCCGACTAGTAAAATATAAATATTGTATGAGGGTGACTGTACCCGAGTACAGCGAGTCAGTACAATACAGCGTGCCAGGGAGAGACCCGGACTAGTAACATATAAATATTGTATGAGGGTGACCGTACCCGAGTACAGCGAGTCAGTACAATACAGCGTGCCAGGGAGAGACCCCGACTAGTAACATATAAATATTGTATGAGGGTGACCGTACCCGAGTACAGCGAGTCAGTACAATACAGCGTGCCATGGAGAGACCCGGACTAGTAACATATAAATATTGTATGAAGGTGACTGTACCCGAGTACAGCGAGTCAGTACAATACAGCGTGCCAGGGAGAGACCCGGACTAGTAACATATAAATATTGTATGAGGGTGACTGTACAGCGAGTCAGTACAATACAGCGTGCCAGGGAGAGACCCCGACTAGTAACATATAACTATTGTATGAGGATGACTGTACCCGAGTACAGCGAGTCAGTACAATTCAGCGTGCCAGGGAGAGATCTGGACTAGTAACATAAGTATTGTATGAGGGTGATTTTACCCGAGTACAGCGAGTCAGTACAATACAGCGTGCCAGGGAGAGACCCGGACTAGTAACATATAAATATTGTATGAGGGTGACCGTACCCGAGTACAGCGAGTCAGTACAATACAGCGTGCCATGGAGAGACCCGGACTAGTAACATATAAATATTGTATGAAGGTGACTGTACCCGAGTACAGTGAGTCAGTACAATACAGCGTGCCAGGGAAAGACCCGGACTAGAAACATATAAATATTGTATGAGGGTGACTGTACAGCGAGTCAGTACAGTACAGCGTGCCAGGGAGAGACCCGGACTAGTAACATATAAATATTGTATGAGGGTGACTGTACCCGAGTACAGCGAGTCAGTACAATACAGTGTGCCAGGGAGAGACCCCGACTAGTAACATATAACTATTGTATGAGGATAACTGTACCCAAGTACAGCGAGTCAGTACAATACAGCGTGCCATGGAGAGACCCGGACTAGTAACATATAAATATTGTATGAGGGTGACTGTACCTGAGTACAGCGAGTCAGTACAATACAGCGTGCCAGGGAGAGACCCCGACTAGTAACATATAAATATTGTATGAGGGTGACTGTACCTGAGTACAGCGAGTCAGTACAATACAGCGTGCCATGGAGAGACCCGGACTAGTAACATATAAATATTGTATGAGGGTGACTGTACCTGAGTACAGCGAGTCAGTACAATACAGCGTGCCAGGGAGAGACCCGGACTAGTAACATATAAATATTGTATGAGGGTGACTGTACCCGAGTACAGCGAGTCAGTACAATACAGCGTGCCAGGGAGAGAGCCGGACTAGTAACATATAAATATTGTATGAGGGTGACTGTACCCGAGTACAGCGAGTCAGTACAATACAGCGTGCCAGGGAGAGAGCCGGACTAGTAACATATAAATATTGTATGAGGTGACTGTACCCGAGTACAGCGAGACAGTACAATACAGCGTGCCATGGAGAGACCCCGACTAGTAACATATAAATATTGTATGAGGGTGATGGTACCCGAGTACAGCGAGTCAGTACAATACAGCATGCCAGGGAGAGACCCGGACTAGTAACATATAAATATTGTATGAGGGTGACCGTACCCGAGTACAGCGAGTCAGTACAATACAGCGTGCCAGGGAGAGACCCCGACTAGTAACATATAAATATTGTATGAGGGTGACTGTACCCGAGTACAGCGAGTCAGTACAATTCAGCGTGCCAGGGAGAGACCCGGACTAGTAACATATAAATATTGTATGAGGGTGACCGTACCCGAGTACAGCGAGTCAGTACAATACAGCGTGCCAGGGAGAGACCCGGACTAGTAACATATAAATATTGTATGAGGGTGACTGTACCCGAGTACAGCGAGTTAGTACAATACAGCGTGCCATGGAGAGACCCCAACTAGTAACATATAAATATTGTATGAGGGTGACTGTACCCGAGTACAGTGAGTCAGTACAATACAGCGTGCCAGGGAGAGACCCGGACTAGTAACATATAAATATTGTATGAGGGTGACTGAACAGCGAGTCAGTACAATACAGCGTGCCAGGGAGAGACCCGGACTAGTAACATATAAATATTGTATGAGGGTGACTGTACCCGAGTACAGCGAGTCAGTACAATACAGCGTGCCAGGGAGAGACCCCGACTAGTAACATATAACTATTGTATGAGGATGACTGTACCCGAGTACAGCGAGTCAGTACAATACAGCGTGCCATGGAGAGACCCGGACTAGTAACATATAAATATTGTATGAGGGTGACTGTACCCGAGTACAGCGAGTCAGTACAATTCAGCGTGCCAGGGAGAGACCTGGACTAGTAACATAAGTATTGTATGAGGGTGATTGTACCCGAGTACAGCGAGTCAGTACAATACAGCGTGCCAGGGAGAGACCCGACTAGTAACATATAAATATTGTATACAGGTGAGTGTACCCGAGTACAGCGAGTCAGTACAATACAGCGTGCCAGGGAGAGAGCCGGACTAGTAACATATAAATATTGTATGAGGGTGACTGTACCCGAGTACAGCGAGTCAGTACAATACAGCGTGCCAGGGAGAGACCCGGACTAGTAACATATAAATATTGTATGAGGGTGACTGAACAGCGAGTCAGTACAATACAGCGTGCCAGGGAGAGACCCCGACTAGTAACATATAACTATTGTATGAGGATGACTGTACCCGAGTACAGCGAGTCAGTACAATTCAGCGTGCCAGGGAGAGATCTGGACTAGTAACATAAGTATTGTATGAGGGTGATTTTACCCGAGTACAGCGAGTCAGTACAATACAGCGTGCCAGGGAGAGACCCGGACTAGTAACATATAAATATTGTATGAGGGTGACCGTACCCGAGTACAGCGAGTCAGTACAATACAGCGTGCCATGGAGAGACCCGGACTAGTAACATATAAATATTGTATGAAGGTGACTGTACCCGAGTACAGCGAGTCAGTACAATACAGCGTGCCAGGGAGAGACTGGGACTAGTTACATATAAATATTGTATGAGGGTGACTGTACAGCGAGTCAGTACAATACAGCGTGCCAGGGAGAGACCCGGACTAGTAACATATAAATATTGTATGAGGGTGACTGAACAGCGAGTCAGTACAATACAGCGTGCCAGGGAGAGACCCGGACTAGTAACATATAAATATTGTATGAGGGTGACTGTACCCGAGTACAGCGAGTCAGTACAATACAGCGTGCCAGGGAGAGACCCCGACTAGTAACATATAACTATTGTATGAGGATGACTGTACCCGAGTACAGCGAGTCAGTACAATTCAGCGTGCCAGGGAGAGACCTGGACTAGTAACATAAGTATTGTATGAGGGTGATTGTACCCGAGTACAGCGAGTCAGTACAATACAGCGTGCCATGGAGAGACCCCGACTAGTAACATATAAATATTGTATGAGGGTGATTGTACCCGAGTACAGCGAGTCAGTACAATACAGCATGCCAGGGAGAGACCCGGACTAGTAACATATAAATATTGTATGAGGGTGACCGTACCCGAGTACAGCGAGTCAGTACAATACAGCGTGCCAGGGAGAGACCCCGACTGGTAATATATAAATATTGTATGAGGGTGATTGTACCCGAATACAGCGAGTCAGTACAATACAGCATGCCAGGGAGAGACCCGGACTAGTAACATATAAATATTGTATGAGGGTGACCGTACCCGAGTACAGCGAGTCAGTACAATACAGCGTGCCAGGGAGAGACCCGGACTAGTAACATATAAATATTGTATGAGGGTGACTGTACCCGAGTACAGCGAGTTAGTACAATACAGCGTGCCATGGAGAGACCCCAACTAGTAACATATAAATATTGTATGAGGGTGACTGTACCCGAGTACAGTGAGTCAGTACAATACAGCGTGCCAGGGAGAGACCCGGACTAGTAACATATAAATATTGTATGAGGGTGACTGAACAGCGAGTCAGTACAATACAGCGTGCCAGGGAGAGACCCGGACTAGTAACATATAAATATTGTATGAGGGTGACTGTACCCGAGTACAGCGAGTCAGTACAATACAGCGTGCCAGGGAGAGACCCCGACTAGTAACATATAACTATTGTATGAGGATGACTGTACCCGAGTACAGCGAGTCAGTACAATACAGCGTGCCATGGAGAGACCCGGACTAGTAACATATAAATATTGTATGAGGGTGACTGTACCCGAGTACAGCGAGTCAGTACAATTCAGCGTGCCAGGGAGAGACCTGGACTAGTAACATAAGTATTGTATGAGGGTGATTGTACCCGAGTACAGCGAGTCAGTACAATACAGCGTGCCAGGGAGAGACCCGACTAGTAACATATAAATATTGTATACAGGTGAGTGTACCCGAGTACAGCGAGTCAGTACAATACAGCGTGCCAGGGAGAGAGCCGGACTAGTAACATATAAATATTGTATGAGGGTGACTGTACCCGAGTACAGCGAGTCAGTACAATACAGCGTGCCAGGGAGAGACCCGGACTAGTAACATATAAATATTGTATGAGGGTGACTGAACAGCGAGTCAGTACAATACAGCGTGCCAGGGAGAGACCCGGACTAGTAACATATAAATATTGTATGAGGGTGACTGTACCCGAGTACAGCGAGTCAGTACAATACAGCGTGCCAGGGAGAGACCCCGACTAGTAACATATAACTATTGTATGAGGATGACTGTACCCGAGTACAGCGAGTCAGTACAATTCAGCGTGCCAGGGAGAGACCTGGACTAGTAACATAAGTATTGTATGAGGGTGATTTTACCCGAGTACAGCGAGTCAGTACAATACAGCGTGCCAGGGAGAGACCCGGACTAGTAACATATAAATATTGTATGAGGGTGACCGTACCCGAGTACAGCGAGTCAGTACAATACAGCGTGCCATGGAGAGACCCGGACTAGTAACATATAAATATTGTATGAAGGTGACTGTACCCGAGTACAGCGAGTCAGTACAATACAGCGTGCCAGGGAGAGACTGGGACTAGTTACATATAAATATTGTATGAGGGTGACTGTACAGCGAGTCAGTACAATACAGCGTGCCAGGGAGAGACCCGGACTAGTAACATATAAATATTGTATGAGGGTGACTGAACAGCGAGTCAGTACAATACAGCGTGCCAGGGAGAGACCCGGACTAGTAACATATAAATATTGTATGAGGGTGACTGTACCCGAGTACAGCGAGTCAGTACAATACAGCGTGCCAGGGAGAGACCCCGACTAGTAACATATAACTATTGTATGAGGATGACTGTACCCGAGTACAGCGAGTCAGTACAATTCAGCGTGCCAGGGAGAGACCTGGACTAGTAACATAAGTATTGTATGAGGGTGATTGTACCCGAGTACAGCGAGTCAGTACAATACAGCGTGCCATGGAGAGACCCCGACTAGTAACATATAAATATTGTATGAGGGTGATTGTACCCGAGTACAGCGAGTCAGTACAATACAGCATGCCAGGGAGAGACCCGGACTAGTAACATATAAATATTGTATGAGGGTGACCGTACCCGAGTACAGCGAGTCAGTACAATACAGCGTGCCAGGGAGAGACCCCGACTAGTAACATATAAATATTGTATGAGGGTGACTGTACCCGAGTACAGCGAGTTAGTACAATACAGCGTGCCATGGAGAGACCCCAACTAGTAACATATAAATATTGTATGAGGGTGACTGTACCCGAGTACAGTGAGTCAGTACAATACAGCGTGCCAGGGAGAGACCCGGACTAGTAACATATAAATATTGTATGAGGGTGACTGAACAGCGAGTCAGTACAATACAGCGTGCCAGGGAGAGACCCGGACTAGTAACATATAAATATTGTATGAGGGTGACTGTACCCGAGTACAGCGAGTCAGTACAATACAGCGTGCCAGGGAGAGACCCCGACTAGTAACATATAACTATTGTATGAGGATGACTGTACCCGAGTACAGCGAGTCAGTACAATTCAGCGTGCCAGGGAGAGACCTGGACTAGTAACATAAGTATTGTATGAGGGTGATTTTACCCGAGTACAGCGAGTCAGTACAATACAGCGTGCCAGGGAGAGACCCGGACTAGTAACATATAAATATTGTATGAGGGTGACCGTACCCGAGTACAGCGAGTCAGTACAATACAGCGTGCCATGGAGAGACCCGGACTAGTAACATATAAATATTGTATGAAGGTGACTGTACCCGAGTACAGCGAGTCAGTACAATACAGCGTGCCAGGGAGAGACTGGGACTAGTTACATATAAATATTGTATGAGGGTGACTGTACAGCGAGTCAGTACAATACAGCGTGCCAGGGAGAGACCCGGACTAGTAACATATAAATATTGTATGAGGGTGACTGAACAGCGAGTCAGTACAATACAGCGTGCCAGGGAGAGACCCGGACTAGTAACATATAAATATTGTATGAGGGGTGACTGTACCCGAGTACAGCGAGTCAGTACAATACAGCGTGCCAGGGAGAGACCCCGACTAGTAACATATAACTATTGTATGAGGATGACTGTACCCGAGTACAGCGAGTCAGTACAATTCAGCGTGCCAGGGAGAGACCTGGACTAGTAACATAAGTATTGTATGAGGGTGATTGTACCCGAGTACAGCGAGTCAGTACAATACAGCGTGCCATGGAGAGACCCCGACTAGTAACATATAAATATTGTATGAGGGTGATTGTACCCGAGTACAGCGAGTCAGTACAATACAGCATGCCAGGGAGAGACCCGGACTAGTAACATATAAATATTGTATGAGGGTGACCGTACCCGAGTACAGCGAGTCAGTACAATACAGCGTGCCAGGGAGAGACCCCGACTAGTAACATATAAATATTGTATGAGGGTGACTGTACCCGAGTACAGCGAGTTAGTACAATACAGCGTGCCATGGAGAGACCCCAACTAGTAACATATAAATATTGTATGAGGGTGACTGTACCCGAGTACAGTGAGTCAGTACAATACAGCGTGCCAGGGAGAGACCCGGACTAGTAACATATAAATATTGTATGAGGGTGACTGAACAGCGAGTCAGTACAATACAGCGTGCCAGGGAGAGACCCGGACTAGTAACATATAAATATTGTATGAGGGTGACTGTACCCGAGTACAGCGAGTCAGTACAATACAGCATGCCAGGGAGAGACCCCGACTAGTAACATATAACTATTGTATGAGGATGACTGTACCCGAGTACAGCGAGTCAGTACAATACAGCGTGCCATGGAGAGACCCGGACTAGTAACATATAAATATTGTATGAGGGTGACTGTACCCGAGTACAGCGAGTCAGTACAATTCAGCGTGCCAGGGAGAGACCTGGACTAGTAACATAAGTATTGTATGAGGGTGATTGTACCCGAGTACAGCGAGTCAGTACAATACAGCGTGCCAGGGAGAGACCCGACTAGTAACATATAAATATTGTATACAGGTGAGTGTACCCGAGTACAGCGAGTCAGTACAATACAGCGTGCCAGGGAGAGAGCCGGACTAGTAACATATAAATATTGTATGAGGGTGACTGTACCCGAGTACAGCGAGTCAGTACAATACAGCGTGCCAGGGAGAGACCCGGACTAGTAACATATAAATATTGTATGAGGGTGACTGAACAGCGAGTCAGTACAATACAGCGTGCCAGGGAGAGACCCGGACTAGTAACATATAAATATTGTATGAGGGTGACTGTACCCGAGTACAGCGAGTCAGTACAATACAGCGTGCCAGGGAGAGACCCCGACTAGTAACATATAACTATTGTATGAGGATGACTGTACCCGAGTACAGCGAGTCAGTACAATTCAGCGTGCCAGGGAGAGACCTGGACTAGTAACATAAGTATTGTATGAGGGTGATTGTACCTGAGTACAGCAAGTCAGTACAATACAGCGTGCCAGGGAGAGACCCGGACTAGTAACATATAAATATTGTATGAGGGTGACCGTACCCGAGTACAGCGAGTCAGTACAATACAGCGTGCCATGGAGAGATCCGGACTAGTAACATATAAATATTGTATGAAGGTGACTGTACCCGAGTACAGCGAGTCAGTACAATACAGCGTGCCAGGGAGAGACTGGGACTAGTTACATATAAATATTGTATGAGGGTGACTGTACAGCGAGTCAGTACAATACAGCGTGCCAGGGAGAGACCCGGACTAGTAACATATAAATATTGTATGAGGGTGACTGAACAGCGAGTCAGTACAATACAGCGTGCCAGGGAGAGACCCGGACTAGTAACATATAAATATTGTATGAGGGTGACTGTACCCGAGTACAGCGAGTCAGTACAATACAGCGTGCCAGGGAGAGACCCCGACTAGTAACATATAACTATTGTATGAGGATGACTGTACCCGAGTACAGCGAGTCAGTACAATTCAGCGTGCCAGGGAGAGACCTGGACTAGTAACATAAGTATTGTATGAGGGTGATTGTACCCGAGTACAGCGAGTCAGTACAATACAGCGTGCCAGGGAGAGACCCGGACTAGTAACATATAAATATTGTATGAGGGTGACCGTACCCGAGTACAGCGAGTCAGTACAATACAGCGTGCCATGGAGAGACCCGGACTAGTAACATATAAATATTGTATGAAGGTGACTGTACCCGAGTACAGCGAGTCAGTACAATACAGCGTGCCAGGGAGAGACTGGGACTAGTTACATATAAATATTGTATGAGGGTGACTGTAACCGAGTACAGCGAGACAGTACAATACAGCGTGCCAGGGAGAGAGCCGGACTAGTAACATATAAATATTGTATGAGGTGACTGTACCCGAGTACAGCGAGACAGTACAATACAGCGTGCCAGGGAGAGACCCGGACTAGTAACATATACTGTAAATATTGTATGAGGTGACTGTACCCGAGTACAGCGAGACAGTACAATACAGCGTGCCAGGGAGAGACCCCGACTAGTAACATATAAATATTGTATGAGGGTGACTGTAACCGAGTACAGCGAGACAGTACAATACAGCGTGCCAAGGAGAGAGCCGGACTAGTAACATATAAATATTGTATGAGGGTGACCGTACCCGAGTACAGCGAGTCAGTACAATACAGCGTGCCAGGGAGAGACCCGGACTAGTAACATATAAATATTGTATGAGGGTGACTGTACCCGAGTACAGCGAGACAGTACAATACAGCGTGCCATGGAGAGACCCGGACTAGTAACATATAAATATTGTATGAGGGTGACCGTACCCGAGTACAGCGAGTCAGTACAATACAGCGTGCCAGGGAGAGACCCGGACTAGTAACATATACTGTAAATATTGTATGAGGTGACTGTACCCGAGTACAGCGAGACAGTACAATACAGCGTGCCAGGGAGAGACCCCGACTAGTAACATATAAATATTGTATGAGGGTGACTGTACCCGAGTACAGTGAGTCAGTACAATACAGCGTGCCAGGGAAAGACCCGGACTAGAAACATATAAATATTGTATGAGGGTGACTGTACAGCGAGTCAGTACAGTACAGCGTGCCAGGGAGAGACCCGGACTAGTAACATATAAATATTGTATGAGGGTGACTGTACCCGAGTACAGCGAGTCAGTACAATACAGCGTGCCAGGGAGAGACCCCGACTAGTAACATATAACTATTGTATGAGGATAACTGTACCCAAGTACAGCGAGTCAGTACAATACAGCGTGCCATGGAGAGACCCGGACTAGTAACATATAAATATTGTATGAGGGTGACTGTACCTGAGTACAGCGAGTCAGTACAATACAGCGTGCCAGGGAGAGACCCCGACTAGTAACATATAAATATTGTATGAGGGTGACTGTACCTGAGTACAGCGAGTCAGTACAATACAGCGTGCCATGGAGAGACCCCAACTAGTAACATATAAATATTGTATGAGGGTGACTGTACCCGAGTACAGTGAGTCAGTACAATACAGCGTGCCAGGGAAAGACCCGGACTAGAAACATATAAATATTGTATGAGGGTGACTGTACAGCGAGTCAGTACAGTACAGCGTGCCAGGGAGAGACCCGGACTAGTAACATATAAATATTGTATGAGGGTGACTGTACCCGAGTACAGCGAGTCAGTACAATACAGTGTGCCAGGGAGAGACCCCGACTAGTAACATATAACTATTGTATGAGGATAACTGTACCCAAGTACAGCGAGTCAGTACAATACAGCGTGCCATGGAGAGACCCGGACTAGTAACATATAAATATTGTATGAGGGTGACTGTACCTGAGTACAGCGAGTCAGTACAATACAGCGTGCCAGGGAGAGACCCCGACTAGTAACATATAAATATTGTATGAGGGTGACTGTACCTGAGTACAGCGAGTCAGTACAATACAGCGTGCCATGGAGAGACCCGGACTAGTAACATATAAATATTGTATGAGGGTGACTGTACCTGAGTACAGCGAGTCAGTACAATACAGCGTGCCAGGGAGAGACCCGGACTAGTAACATATAAATATTGTATGAGGGTGACTGTACCCGAGTACAGCGAGTCAGTACAATTCAGCGTGCCAGGGAGAGACCCGGACTAGTAACATATAAATATTGTATGAGGGTGACTGTAACCGAGTACAGCGAGTCAGTACAATACAGCGTGCCATGGAGAGACCCCGACTAGTAAAATATAAATATTGTATGAGGGTGACTGTACCCGAGTACAGCGAGTCAGTACAATACAGCGTGCCAGGGAGAGACCCGGACTAGTAACATATAAATATTGTATGAGGGTGACCGTACCCGAGTACAGCGAGTCAGTACAATACAGCGTGCCAGGGAGAGACCCCGACTAGTAACATATAAATATTGTATGAGGGTGACCGTACCCGAGTACAGCGAGTCAGTACAATACAGCGTGCCATGG
This sequence comes from Leptodactylus fallax, assembly GCA_947044405.1. Lineage (NCBI taxonomy): Eukaryota > Metazoa > Chordata > Amphibia > Anura > Leptodactylidae > Leptodactylus > Leptodactylus fallax. The sequence continues at coordinate 49,772 of CAMRHE010001687.1, forward strand.
AGAGACCCGGACTAGTAACATATAAATATTGTATGAAGGTGACTGTACCCGAGTACAGCGAGTCAGTACAATACAGCGTGCCAGGGAGAGACCCGGACTAGTAACATATAAATATTGTATGAGGGTGACTGTACAGCGAGTCAGTACAATACAGCGTGCCAGGGAGAGACCCGGACTAGTAACATATAAATATTGTATGATGGTGACTGTACTCGAGTACAGCGAGTCAGTACAATACAGCGTGCCAGGGAGAGACCCCGACTAGTAACATATAAATATTGTATGAGGGTGACTGTACCCGAGTACAGCGAGACAGTACAATACAGCGTGCCATGGAGAGACCCGGACTAGTAACATAGAAATATTGCATGAGGGTGACCGTACCCGAGTACAGCGAGTCAGTACAATACAGCGTGCCATGGAGAGACCCGGACTAGTAACATATAAATATTGTATGAGGTGACTGTACCCGAGTACAGCGACACAGTACAATACAGCGTGCCAGGGAGAGAGCCGGACTAGTAACATATAAATATTGTATGAGGGTGACTGTACCCGAGTACAGCGAGTCAGTACAATACAGCGTGCCAGGGAGAGAGCCGGACTAGTAACATATAAATATTGTATGAGGGTGACTGTAACCGAGTACAGCGAGTCAGTACAATACAGCGTGCCAGGGAGAGACCCGGACTAGTAACATATAAATATTGTATGAGGGTGACTGTACCCGAGTACAGCGAGTTAGTACAATACAGCGTGCCATGGAGAGACCCCGACTAGTAACATATAAATATTGTATGAGGGTGACTGTACCCGAGTACAGCGAGTCAGTACAATACAGCGTGCCAGGGAGAGACTGGGACTAGTTACATATAAATATTGTATGAGGGTGACTGTACCCGAGTACAGCGAGTCAGTACAATACAGCGTGCCATGGAGAGACCCGGACTAGTAACATATAAATATTGTATGAGGGTGACTGTACAGCGAGTCAGTACAATACAGCGTGCCAGGGAGAGACCCGGACTAGTAACATATAAATATTGTATGAGGGTGACCGTACCCGAGTACAGCGAGTCAGTACAATACAGCGTGCCAGGGAGAGACCCCGACTAGTAACATATAAATATTGTATGAGGGTGACCGTACCCGAGTACAGCGAGTCAGTACAATACAGCGTGCCATGGAGAGACCCGGACTAGTAACATATAAATATTGTATGAAGGTGACTGTACCCCGAGTACAGCGAGTCAGTACAATACAGCGTGCCAGGGAGAGACCCGGACTAGTAACATATAAATATTGTATGAGGGTGACTGTACAGCGAGTCAGTACAATACAGCGTGCCAGGGAGAGACCCGGACTAGTAACATATAAATATTGTATGATGGTGACTGTACTCGAGTACAGCGAGTCAGTACAATACAGCGTGCCAGGGAGAGACCCCGACTAGTAACATATAAATATTGTATGAGGGTGACTGTACCCGAGTACAGCGAGACAGTACAATACAGCGTGCCATGGAGAGACCCGGACTAGTAACATAGAAATATTGCATGAGGGTGACCGTACCCGAGTACAGCGAGTCAGTACAATACAGCGTGCCATGGAGAGACCCGGACTAGTAACATATAAATATTGTATGAGGTGACTGTACCCGAGTACAGCGACACAGTACAATACAGCGTGCCAGGGAGAGAGCCGGACTAGTAACATATAAATATTGTATGAGGGTGACTGTACCCGAGTACAGCGAGTCAGTACAATACAGCGTGCCAGGGAGAGAGCCGGACTAGTAACATATAAATATTGTATGAGGGTGACTGTAACCGAGTACAGCGAGTCAGTACAATACAGCGTGCCAGGGAGAGACCCGGACTAGTAACATATAAATATTGTATGAGGGTGACTGTACCCGAGTACAGCGAGTTAGTACAATACAGCGTGCCATGGAGAGACCCCCGACTAGTAACATATAAATATTGTATGAGGGTGACTGTACCCGAGTACAGCGAGTCAGTACAATACAGC
>CAMRHE010001688.1:0-51684 GCA_947044405.1 Leptodactylus fallax
CCTTGGGGCCCAGTCATTCCTAGTTACGCTACTGCTGTGAGTAGTGAGCCCAGTGGGAAAGGGACTGATATAACTGGTACCAGGCTCTGTACATCGCTATGGCATATGCTGGTGCCATGTAAACCATAGGTAATAGACGCTATAAAGCAGCAGGCGGAGTCATTGGGGGGAGTCGTCATTCCCTCCATGTCAGGGATGATATTTAGGCGCACCATTGGCGTAAGGCTCATTTTTTAGACAAACGTGTGGTGCAGACTCTGATCCGCGCCTTGCCCGCCACATTGTGTGAATGTAGGTGGATCGGGGCAGGTGTGAGTTACCCTTCATAAATCTCCCACTCCCTGCACCAGTCTTAGTAAATTTGCCCCATTGCGTGCTGGCAGATGCCACATATTAACCCTTACGACGCTGTAATATACTGAATGCTCCATCGCCTGCTCCTTGACCTGAGGTCGCTCTTTCCTGAATCTATTATGGAATCTCTTCCTTGTCGCTTTCGTGTTCGCCGCGCCTCGCTCCGCTCTAATGGAGACACTTCTCCATGGCTCAGACGCTTCATTATTGCAGCTCTGGCACTGGGGTTTTTGTCTCACGTAATCCCGGTACGTGCGTTGTGAGAAGTTCTGATAATAACCGTCTCATCTCCACGTTCTGCCACCGCCGCCTTCCATTCATTGTCTGCGACGTTCATTTTCCTCTGATGTGCACAAAAGTCCCATCTTGTCTCACCGCCTCTCGCATCAGGAGTACAGAGCCCAGATAACACGCCAGCATCGCCCGGATCAAGCGTAGCAAGATCAATGCGGCGGTGGCCAGAAAGGGGGAGCGGACGCAGATTGGTTTTTCCCTAATTTTTTTTTCTCCTTCATGAAAAAAATTATATAGAATATTGGAATATTTACATGTGGGGGAGGCAGAGGGTGCCCTCAATTTGCAGGGATCCTCCAGTTATCACCTGCTGCTACCCTGACAACCCTATCTGTAGTTATTCAATGATGGATAGGCCTGACAACCATGGATCACTTACTTCTGTTTATTGCATACCTTTCCTGGACAGAGCTTAGTTGTCACATGACTGTGTGCAAGGTTCTGGACATCGAGGAAGTCGCAGGAGTCTATAAGATCTGCAAATGATGACATTCTCCAACCCCAGCTCTAATGTGTGTCATGTGGGAGGGGCAGAAAAGACAGACTGGAAGTTTTTAGCCACATGAAACCTCACAAATCGGCATGGAGTGGAAGTCTATCCTCTATAGTGATGTGTCCTGGAATGGAGGTCTATCCTCTATAGTGAGGAGTCCTGGAATGGAGGTCTATCCTCTATAGTGAGGAGTCCTGGAATGGAGGTCTATCCTCTATAGTGATGTGTCCGGGAATGGAGGTCTATCCTCTATAGTGAGGAGTCCTGGAATGGAGGTCTATCCTCTATAGTGATGTGTCCTGGAATGGAGGTCTATCCTCTATAGTGAGGAGTCCTGGAATGGAGGTCTATCCTCTATAGTGTGAGGAGTCCTGGAATGGAGGTCTATCCTCTATAGTGATGTGTCCTGGAATGGAGGTCTATCCTCTATAGTGATGTGTCCTGGAATGGATCTCTATCCTCTATAGTGAGGAGTCCTGGAATGGAGGTCTATCCTCTATAGTGAGGAGTCCTGGGATGGAGGTCTATCCTCTATAGTGAGGAGTCCTGGAATGGAGGTCTATCCTCTATAGTGATGTCGTGGAATGGAGGTCTATCCTCTATAGTGATGTCCTGGAATGGAGGTCTATCCTCTATAGTGATGTGTCCTGGAATGGAGGTCTATCCTCTATAGTGAGGAGTCCTGGAATGGAGGTCTATCCTCTATAGTGATGTGTCCTGGAATGGAGGTCTATCCTCTATAGTGATATGTCCTGGAATGGATGTCTATCCTCTATAGTGAGGAGTCCTGGAATGGAGGTCTATCCTCTATAGTGATGTGTCCTGGAATGGAGGTCTATCCTCTATAGTGAGGAGTCCTGGAATGGAGGTCTATCCTCTATAGTGAGGAGTCCTGGAATGGAGGTCTATCCTCTATAGTGATGTGTCCTGGAATGGAGGTCTATCCTCTATAGTGATGTGTCCTGGAATGGAGGTCTATCCTCTATAGTGAGGAGTCCTGGAATGGAGGTCTATCCTCTATAGTGATGAGTCCTGGAATGGAGGGCTATCCTCTATAGTGAGGAGTCCTGGAATGGAGGGCTATCCTCTATAGTGATGAGTCCTGGAATGGAGGTCTATCCTCTATAGTGAGGAGTCCTGGAATGGAGGTCTATCCTCTATAGTGAGGAGTCCTAGAATGGAGGTCTATCCTCTATAGTGATGTTGTGGAATGGAGGTCTATCCTCTATAGTGATGTGTCCTGGAATGGAGGTCTATCCTCTATAGTGATGTGTCCTGGAATGGAGGTCTATCCTCTATAGTGATGTGTCCTGGAATGGATCTCTATCCTCTATAGTGAGGAGTCCTGGAATGGAGGTCTATCCTCTATAGTGAGGAGTCCTGGGATGGAGGTCTATCCTCTATAGTGAGGAGTCCTGGAATGGAGGTCTATCCTCTATAGTGATGTCGTGGAATGGAGGTCTATCCTCTATAGTGATGTCCTGGAATGGAGGTCTATCCTCTATAGTGATGTGTCCTGGAATGGAGGTCTATCCTCTATAGTGAGGAGTCCTGGAATGGAGGTCTATCCTCTATAGTGATGTGTCCTGGAATGGAGGTCTAGCCTCTATAGTGATATGTCCTGGAATGGATGTCTATCCTCTATAGTGAGGAGTCCTGGAATGGAGGTCTATCCTCTATAGTGATGTGTCCTGGAATGGAGGTCTATCCTCTATAGTGAGGAGTCCTGGAATGGAGGTCTATCCTCTATAGTGAGGAGTCCTGGAATGGAGGTCTATCCTCTATAGTGATGTGTCCTGGAATGGAGGTCTATCCTCTATAGTGATGTGTCCTGGAATGGAGGTCTATCCTCTATAGTGAGGAGTCCTGGAATGGAGGTCTATCCTCTATAGTGATGAGTCCTGGAATGGAGGGCTATCCTCTATAGTGAGGAGTCCTGGAATGGAGGGCTATCCTCTATAGTGATGAGTCCTGGAATGGAGGTCTATCCTCTATAGTGAGGAGTCCTGGAATGGAGGTCTATCCTCTATAGTGAGGAGTCCTAGAATGGAGGTCTATCCTCTATAGTGATGTTGTGGAATGGAGGTCTATCCTCTATAGTGATGTGTCCTGGAATGGAGGTCTATCCTCTATAGTGATGTGTCCTGGAATGGAGGTCTATCCTCTATATAGTGAGGAGTCCTGGAATGGAGGTCTATCCTCTATAGTGAGGAGTCCTGGAATGGAGGTCTATCCTCTATAGTGAGGAGTCCTAGAATGGAGGTCTATCCTCTATAGTGATGTCGTGGAATGGAGGTCTATCCTCTATAGTGATGTGTCCTGGAATGGAGATCTATCCTCTATAGTGATGTCCTGGAATGGAGGTCTATCCTCTATAGTGATGTGTCCTGGAATGGAGGTCTATCCTCTATAGTGAGGAGTCCTGGAATGGAGGTCTATCCTCTATAGTGAGGAGTCCTGGAATGGAGGTCTATCCTCTATAGTGAGGAGTCCTGGAATGGAGGTCTATCCTCTATAGTGATGTGTCCTGGAATGGAGGTCTATCCTCTATAGTGATGTGTCCTGGAATGGAGGTCTATCCTCTATAGTGAGGAGTCCTGGAATGGAGGTCTATCCTCTATAGTGATGTGTCCTGGAATGGAGGTCTATCCTCTATAGTGAGGAGTCCTGGAATGGAGGTCTATCCTCTATAGTGAGGAGTCCTAGAATGGAGGTCTATCCTCTATAGTGATGTGTCCTGGAATGGAGGTCTATCCTCTATAGTGATGTGTCCTGGAATGGAGGTCTATCCTCTATAGTGAGGAGTCCTGGAATGGAGGTCTATCCTCTATTGTGATGTGTCCTGGAATGGAGGTCTATCCTCTATAGTGATGTGTCCTGGAATGGAGGTCTATCCTCTATATAGTGAGGAGTCCTGGAATGGAGGTCTATCCCCTATAGTGATGTGTTCTGGAATGGAGGTCTATCCTCTATAGTGATGTGTCCTGGAATGGAGGTCTATCCTCTATATAGTGATGGGTCCTGGAATGGAGGTCTATCCTCTATAGTGAGGAGTCCTGGAATGGAGGTCTATCCTCTATAGTGATGTGTCCTGGAATGGAGGTCTATCCTCTATAGTGATGTGTCCTGGAATGGAGGTCTATCCTCTATAGTGATGTGTCCTGGAATGGAGGTCTATCCTCTATAGTGATGTGTCCTGGAATGGAGATCTATCCTCTATAGTGATGTGTCCTGGAATGGAGGTCTATCCTCTATAGTGAGGAGTCCTGGAATGGAGGTCTATCCTCTATAGTGATGAGTCCTGGAATGGAGGTCTATCCTCTATAGTGAGGAGTCCTGGAATGGAGGTCTATCCTCTATAGTGAGGAGTCCTGGAATGGAGGTCTATCCTCTTCAGTGATGGGTCCTGGAATGGAGGTCTATCCTCTATAGTGATGTGTCCTGGAATGGAGGTCTATCCTCTATAGTGAGGAGCCTGGAATGGAGGTCTATCCTCTATAGTGAGGAGTCCTGGAATGGAGGTCTATCCTCTATAGTGATGTGTCCTGGAATGGAGGTCTATCCTCTATAGTGAGGAGTCCTGGAATGGAGGTCTATCCTCTTCAGTGATTAACATTGCTTTTGTCTCGGACACAATGATAGTCAGAGATTGATCTGGAGACCACATGGGCAACACCATGACGAGGCCTTCACAAGGAAACATCACAGCAGTCCTACAGCTGGGATTATGGTATGGGGTGGTATAATATATGGTGTCTGGACCCCTCTAACCTACATTTCAGGTGCACTAACAGCTCAGCATTACATTGATTTGGTCATGTGACCAGTGGTGCTGTTATTTCCCCAAAGTGTCCCAGGAGCCATTTTTCATCAGGACATCACCAGGGCACATGTTCCTCGTGTTACTATGAACAGCCTGGATTAATGCGTTCCCATGACTGGCGCCTTCTCTGGACTTGTCTCCCATCGAGCACATCTGGGATGTCATTGGTCGCCAATTGTAAAAGGAGCGGCAGCGGACAATGCTGATGATCTGTGCCCAAGTGTATTCAGCGTTGCAGAAGATTCCTGTGGGGGCGCTCATACTCCATACTGAATACATCCAGATGCGCTGAATAGTTTGTCTCATCTCCATGTCTATCTATCCCGGGATCTCCAGAAAACGTCTCCTTCTTGTCATGTCCATGTTGAGTGCCGCTCCATACTGTACAGGTCGCGGCTCTACTGCTGAGTGTCAGGGCATGTTGGGAATAACCTGTCGGAGCTGTGCGGGGGTTTATATGGAGACCTCTCCGTGCATCGGGCACAGTATGGCATGTAATCCGTCGTCTCTGTTGTCCACCATGTTGTTCTCAGCGTTCTTGTCACGGCTAAATGTCAGGTAAAGAGTAAATCCTAAACAAAGCCAAAAGAAAATTGTCTTGTACTTGTTTTTAGCAGCGCAGGCATTTCGTACCCCCCGTGGCCGCACGCCAGCTCCCGGTAAATAACCGGTGTCAGGACTGCTGATATTAGGATTTCTCCTCCAATCATCAGAATAGCAGAAAACACGTTTTATTGGTCTAATAACAAGCTAGAAGAAAGTGGTGAGAGAGCGGCCGGCCTGATGTCACATAATGGATGCCTTTAATAGCGCGGCCTCCGGCGGGGGGTTTATATCACAGTTCACACTGCACTACAGACATGAGTAATAGAGACCCCTGTGCTCCGCCTGTACACACTGCTGGGAAACCATCGGGGTGAGATGAAGGAGCTTGGGAAGGAAGGGGGGCAGGAATCTGGCCGGAGGGTCCGATCGTCTTCACGTCTCCTGCGAGACATCCTTTTATTAATACTGTATATCATAGCAGAACCGTAATAACATACTGCAGCTCTAATGTCATACTAAACCGCCAGAGCTTGTCAGTCACCTGCGATAGCGGGGCCAGCGGTACAGGATATCCAGGAACTGGAGGGTCAGAACAACATGGCAAAAAGTCTTCACTCCAATTGTGTTGTAATACCAGACACAAACAGAGGCGGCGCTGCTTCTACAAAAAGGAGATGTGATTGTCTTATCCTGTGCAATCTCTTCCTCCTGTGTATTAACAGTCTATAGTCTCTTCCTCCTGGTGCAGTCTCTTCCTCCTGGTGCAGTCTCTTCTTCCTCCTCCTGTGCAGTCTCTTCTTCCTCCTCCTGTGCAGTCTCTTCCTCCTCCTGTGCATTCTTTTCCTCCTCCTGTGCAGTCTCTTCTTCCTCCTGTACAGTCTCTTCTTCCTCCTTCTGTACAGTCTCATCTTCCTCCTGTGCAGTCTCTTCCTCCTCCTGTGCAGTCTCTTCCTCTTCCTGTACAGTCTCTTCCTCCTCCTGTGCAGTCTCATCTTCCTCCTGTGCAGCCTCTTCTTCCTCCTCCTGTACAGTCTCATCTTCCTCCTGTGCAGTCTCTTCCTCCTCTTGTGCAGTCTCTTCTTCCTCCTCCTGTGCAGCCTCTTCTTCCTCCTCCTGTGCAGTCTCTTCCTCCTCCTGTGCAGTCTCTTCCTCCTCCTGTGCAGTCTCTTCCTCCTCCTGTGCAGCCTCTTCTTCCTCCTCCTGTGCAGTCTCTTCTTCCTCCTCCTGTGCAGTCTCTTCCTCCTCTTGTGCAGTCTCTTCTTCCTCCTCCTGTGCAGTCTCTTCTTCCTCCTCCTGTGCAGTCTCTTCCTCCTCCTGTGCAGTCTCTTCCTCCTCTTGTGCAGTCTCTTCTTCCTCCTCCTGTGCAGTCTCTTCTTCCTCCTCCTGTGCAGCTCTCTTCTTCCTCTTCCTGTACAGACTCTTCCTCCTCCTGTGCAGTCTCTTCCTCCTCCTGTGCAGTCTCTTCCTCCTCCTGTACAGTCTCTTCCTCCTCCTGTGCAGTCTGTTCTTCCTCCTCCTGTGCAGTCTCTTCCTCCTCCTGTGCAGTCTCTTCTTCCTCCTCCTGTGCAGCCTCTTCTTCCTCCTCCTGTGCAGTCTCTTCCTCCTCCTGTACAGTCTCTTCCTCCTCCTTTGCAGTCTCTTCCTCCTCCTGGTTTTTTTTTTCTTTCCTCCTCCTGTGCAGTCTCTTCCTCCTCTTGTGCAGTCTCTTCTTCCTCCTCCTGTGCAGTCTCTTCTTCCTCCTCCTGTGCAGTCTCTCTTCCTCCCCTCCTGTGCAGTCTCTTCCTCCTCTTGTGCAGTCTCTTCTTCCTCCTCCTGTGCAGTCTCTTCTTCCTCCTCCTGTGCAGTCTCTTCTTCCTCTTCCTGTACAGTCTCTTCCTCCTCCTGTGCAGTCTCTTCCTCCTCCTGTGCAAACTCTTCCTCCTCCTGTGCAGTCTCTTCTTCCTCCTCCTGTGCAGTCTCTTCTTCCTCTTCCTGTACCGTCTCTTCCTCCTCCTGTGCAGTCTCTTCCTCCTCCTGTGCAGTCTCTTCCTCCTCCTGTACAGTCTCTTCCTCCTCCTTTGCAGTCTCTTCTTCCTCCTCCTGTGCAGTCTCTTCTTCCTCCTCCTGTGCAGTCTCTTCCTCCTCCTGTGCAGTCTCTTCCTCCTCCTGTACAGTCTCTTCCTCCTCCTGTGCAGTTTCTTCTTCCTCCTCCTGTGCAGTCTCTTCTTCCTCTTCCTGTACAGTCTCTTCCTCCTCCTTGCAGTCTCTTCCTCCTCCTGTGCAGTCTCTTCCTCCTCCTGTGCAGTCTCTTCCTCCTCCTTTGCAGTCTCTTCCTCCTCCTGTGCAGTCTGTTCTTCCTCCTCCTGTGCAGTCTGTTCTTCCTCCTCCTGTGCAGTCTGTTCTTCCTCCTCCTGTGCAGTCTGTTCTTCCTCCTCCTGTGCAGTCTCTTCTTCCTCCTCCTGTACAGTCTCTTCCTCCTCTTGTGTAGTCTCTTCTTCCTCCTCCTGTGCAGTCTCTTCCTCCTCCTGTGCAGTCTCTTCCTCCTCCTCCTGTGCAGTCTCTTCTTCCTCCTCCTGTGCAGCCTCTTCCTCCTCCTGTGCAGTCTCTTCTTCCTCTTGTGCAGTCTCTTCTTCCTCCTCCTGTGCAGTCTCTTCCTCCTCCTGTGCAGTCTCTTCCTCCTCCTGTGCAGCCTCTTCTTCCTCCTCCTGTGCAGTCTCTTCTTCCTCCACCTGTGCAGTCTCTTCCTCCTCCTGTGCAGTCTCTTCCTCCTCCTGTGCAGTCTCTTCCTCCTCCTGTGCAGTCTCTTCTTCCTCCTCCTGTGCAGTCTCTTCCTCCTCCTGTGCAGTCTCTTCCTCCTCCTGTGCAGCCTCTTCTTCCTCCTCTTGTGCAGTCTCTTCTTCCTCCTCCTGTGCAGTCTCTTCCTCCTCCTGTGCAGCCTCTTCTTCCTCCTCCTGTGCAGCCTCTTCTTCCTCCTCTTGTGCAGTCTCTTCTTCCTCCTCCTGTGCAGTCTCTTCCTCCTCCTGTGCAGTCTCTTCCTCCTCCTGTGCAGTCTCTTCTTCCTCCTCCTGTGCAGTCTCTTCTTCCTCCTCCTGTGCAGTCTCTTCTTCCTCCTCCTGTGCAGTCTCTTCCTCCTCCTGTGCAGTCTCTTCCTCCTCTTGTGCAGACTCTTCTTCCTCCTCCTGTGCAGTCTCTTCTTCCTCCTCCTGTGCAGTCTCTTCTTCCTCTTCCTGTACAGTCTCTTCCTCCTCCTGTGCAGTCTCTTCCTCCTCCTGTGCTGTCTGTTCTTCCTCCTCCTGTGCAGTCTCTTCTTCCTCCTCCTGTGCAGTCTCTTCTTCCTCTTCCTGTACAGTCTCTTCCTCCTCCTGTGCAGTCTCTTCCTCCTCCTGTGCAGTCTCTTCCTCCTCTTGTGCAGTCTCTTCTTCCTCCTCCTGTGCAGTCTCTTCCTCCTCCTGTGCAGTCTCTTCCTCCTCCTGTGCAGTCTCTTCCTCCTCCTGTGCAGCCTCTTCTTCCTCCTCCTGTGCAGTCTCTTCCTCCTCCTGTGCAGTCTCTTCCTCCTCCTGTGCAGTCTCTTCTTCCTCCTCCTGTGCAGTCTCTTCCTCCTCCTGTGCAGCCTCTTCTTCCTCCTCCTGTGCAGTCTCTTCTTCCTCTTCCTGTACAGTCTCTTCCTCCTCCTGTGCAGTCTCTTCCTCCTCCTGTGCAGTCTCTTCCTCCTCCTGTACAGTCTCTTCCTCCTCCTGTGCAGTCTGTTCTTCCTCCTCCTGTGCAGTCTCTTCTTCCTCCTCCTATGCAGTCTCTTCTTCCTCTTCCTGTACAGTCTCTTCCTCCTCCTGTGCAGTCTCTTCCTCCTCCTGTGCAGTCTCTTCCTCCTCTTGTGCAGTCTCTTCTTCCTCCTCCTGTGCAGTCTCTTCTTCCTCCTGTGCAGTCTCTTCCTCCTCCTGTGCAGTCTCTTCTTCCTCCTCCTGTGCAGTCTCTTCTTCCTCCTCCTGTGCAGTCTCTTCTTCCTCTTGTGCAGTCTCTTCTTCCTCCTCCTGTGCAGTCTCTTCCTCCTCCTGTGCAGTCTCTTCCTCCTCCTGTGCAGCCTCTTCTTCCTCCTCCTGTGCAGTCTCTTCTTCCTCCTCCTGTGCAGTCTCTTCCTCCTCCTGTGCAGTCTCTTCCTCCTCCTGTGCAGTCTCTTCTTCCTCCTCCTGTGCAGTCTCTTCCTCCTCCTGTGCAGTCTCTTCCTCCTCCTGTGCAGCCTCTTCTTCCTCCTCCTGTGCAGTCTCTTCCTCCTCCTGTGCAGTCTCTTCTTCCTCCTCCTGTGCAGTCTCTTCCTCCTCCTGTGCAGTCTCTTCCTCCTCCTGTGCAGCCTCTTCTTCCTCCTCCTGTGCAGTCTCTTCCTCCTCCTGTGCAGTCTCTTCTTCCTCCTCCTGTGCAGTCTCTTCTTCCTCCTCCTGTGCAGTCTCTTCCTCCTCCTGTGCAGTCTCTTCTTCCTCCTCCTGTGCAGTCTCTTCTTCCTCCTCCTGTGCAGTCTCTTCTTCCTCCTCCTGTGCAGTCTCTTCCTCCTCCTGTGCAGCCTCTTCTTCCTCCTCCTGTGCAGTCTCTTCCTCCTCCTGTGCAGTCTCTTCCTCCTCCTGTGCAGCCTCTTCTTCCTCCTCCTGTGCAGTCTCTTCCTCCTCCTGTGCAGTCTCTTCTTCCTCCTCCTGTGCAGTCTCTTCTTCCTCCTCCTGTGCAGTCTCTTCTTCCTCCTCCTGTGCAGTCTCTTCCTCCTCCTGTGCAGTCTCTTCCTCCTCCTGTGCAGTCTCTTCTTCCTCCTCCTGTGCAGCCTCTTCTTCCTCCTCCTGTGCAGTCTCTTCCTCCTCCTGTGCAGTCCCTGTGTACAGTCTCTTCCTCCTCCTGTGCAGTCTCTTCCTCCTCCTCCTGTGCAGTCTCTTCCTCCTCCTGTGCAGTCTCTTCTTCCTCCTCTTGTGCAGTCTCTTCATCCTCCTCCTGTGCAGTCTCTTCCTGCTCCTGTGCAGTCTCTTCCTCCTCCTGTGCAGTCTCTTCTTCCTCCTCCTGTGCAGTCTCTTCTTCCTCCTCCTGTGCAGTCTCTTCTTCCTCTTGTGCAGTCTCTTCTTCCTCCTCCTGTGCAGTCTCTTCCTCCTCCTGTGCAGTCTCTTCCTCCTCCTGTGCAGCCTCTTCTTCCTCCTCCTGTGCAGTCTCTTCTTCCTCCTCCTGTGCAGTCTCTTCCTCCTCCTGTGCAGTCTCTTCCTCCTCCTGTGCAGTCTCTTCCTCCTCCTGTGCAGTCTCTTCTTCCTCCTCCTGTGCAGTCTCTTCCTCCTCCTGTGCAGTCTCTTCCTCCTCCTGTGCAGCCTCTTCTTCCTCCTCCTGTGCAGTCTCTTCCTCCTCCTGTGCAGTCTCTTCTTCCTCCTCCTGTGCAGTCTCTTCTTCCTCCTCCTGTGCAGTCTCTTCTTCCTCCTCCTGTGCAGTCTCTTCCTCCTCCTGTGCAGTCTCTTCTTCCTCCTCCTGTGCAGTCTCTTCTTCCTCCTCCTGTGCAGTCTCTTCTTCCTCCTCCTGTGCAGTCTCTTCCTCCTCCTGTGCAGCCTCTTCTTCCTCCTCCTGTGCAGTCTCTTCCTCCTCCTGTGCAGTCTCTTCCTCCTCCTGTGCAGCCTCTTCTTCCTCCTCCTGTGCAGTCTCTTCCTCCTCCTGTGCAGTCTCTTCTTCCTCCTCCTGTGCAGTCTCTTCTTCCTCCTCCTGTGCAGTCTCTTCCTCCTCCTGTGCAGTCTCTTCCTCCTCCTGTGCAGTCTCTTCTTCCTCCTCCTGTGCAGCCTCTTCTTCCTCCTCCTGTGCAGTCTCTTCCTCCTCCTGTGCAGTCCCTGTGTACAGTCTCTTCCTCCTCCTGTGCAGTCCCTGTGTACAGTCTCTTCCTCCTCCTGTGCAGTCTCTTCCTCCTCCTCCTGTGCAGTCTCTTCCTCCTCCTGTGCAGTCTCTTCCTCCTCCTGTGCAGTCTCTTCCTCCTCCTCCTGTGCAGTCTCTTCTTCCTCCTCCTGTGCAGTCTCTTCCTCCTCCTGTGCAGTCTCTTCTTCCTCCTCCTGTGCAGTCTCTTCTTCCTCCTCCTGTGCAGTCTCTTCTTCCTCCTCCTGTGCAGTCTCTTCTTCCTCCTCCTGTGCAGTCTCTTCTTCCTCCTCCTGTGCAGTCTCTTCTTCCTCCTCCTGTGCAGTCTCTTCCTCCTCCTGTGCAGTCTCTTCTTCCTCCTCCTGTGCAGTCTCTTCTTCCTCCTCCTGTGCAGTCTCTTCTTCCTCCTCCTGTGCAGTCTCTTCCTCCTCCTGTGCAGCCTCTTCTTCCTCCTCCTGTGCAGTCTCTTCCTCCTCCTGTGCAGTCTCTTCCTCCTCCTGTGCAGCCTCTTCTTCCTCCTCCTGTGCAGTCTCTTCCTCCTCCTGTGCAGTCTCTTCTTCCTCCTCCTGTGCAGTCTCTTCTTCCTCCTCCTGTGCAGTCTCTTCCTCCTCCTGTGCAGTCTCTTCCTCCTCCTGTGCAGTCTCTTCTTCCTCCTCCTGTGCAGCCTCTTCTTCCTCCTCCTGTGCAGTCTCTTCCTCCTCCTGTGCAGTCCCTGTGTACAGTCTCTTCCTCCTCCTGTGCAGTCCCTGTGTACAGTCTCTTCCTCCTCCTGTGCAGTCTCTTCCTCCTCCTCCTGTGCAGTCTCTTCCTCCTCCTGTGCAGTCTCTTCCTCCTCCTGTGCAGTCTCTTCCTCCTCCTCCTGTGCAGTCTCTTCTTCCTCCTCCTGTGCAGTCTCTTCCTCCTCCTGTGCAGTCTCTTCTTCCTCCTCCTGTGCAGTCTCTTCCTCCTCCTGTGCAGTCTCTTCTTCCTCCTCCTGTGCAGTCTCTTCTTCCTCCTCCTGTGCAGTCTCTTCTTCCTCCTCCTGTGCAGTCTCTTCCTCCTCCTGTGCAGTCTCTTCCTCCTCCTGTGCAGTCTCTTCCTCCTCCTGTGCAGTCTCTTCTTCCTCCTGCTGTGCAGTCTCTTGCTCTGACCTGGTGGTGCTTTTGTTCATCATGTGCAGGCAGAGTCTATGTATAAAGTGCTGTGACCTACAACAAGGCATGCTGGGCAGTGTAGTTCACAAGCAGTAGCTGACTTCCTCAGCTCAGTAGCCATCACTGTGGCTGCAGCTTGGGGTGTAACTACAGGAGAGGAGAGCTGTGGATTTCTATCTTTCAGGGTATAACTAGACTACAGACCGGCCATAGACTGGATCCATTATGTTGCGCTCTCCTCTGATCCCTGGCACTGCAGCACTCTAGAGGGGACTACAAAACTGCTCATCCTGTGCTATTGGTTCATGAATATAATGCTAATGGTGCAGTGAAGACTGATACACAGGGAGAGCAAGGGGAGGAAAGGTGCAGGGGGGTCGGATTGACAGTCTCTATTATGGGCATCTAATACATCATCAGGAGAGCAACAGAGCCTGTAATAGAGCCGTGTTCACATGGGGAGCCCTTCCTCCAGCTTCATGTTATTATGTCTGCTGCACTGAGGCTGTGGGTGTAAGAACTTATCCCACCTGCAGATCTGAGGTTGGCAGCCATGAGGCGCAGCGCTCCTGTGGAGGTGATCACCGGAGCCTGACAACACGACAACTTCTTATTAGCAGAGGGAGCCAGAGCGAGACACCCGGGACATCGATCAACTGAGGAAAAGCCAATGAGACACCGAGCCAAGATCTCACCTAAGATAGAAAGGAGGAAGAATACCATTATATTATATCAGTGATGTCAGTAACAGGGGGCGGAGCTGTGACAACCTCTCACACATGATATATACAGCTGGTTGTCAGTAGTAATAGATGAATAGCTGTACTGTAGTATAAGGTGTGCGGATCTCATGTCTGATCACATGTCATTATATCAGTGATGTCAGTAACAGGGGGCGGGGCTGTGACAACCTCTCACACATGATATATACAGCCGGTTGTCAGTAGTAATAGATGAATAGCTGTACTGTAGTATAAGGTGTGCGGATCTCATGTCTGATCACATGTCATTATATCAGTGATGTCAGTAACAGGGGGCGGGGCTGTGACTACCCCTCAGACATGATATATACAGCTGGGTGTCAGTAGTAATAGATGAATAGCTGTACTGTAGTATAAGGTGTGCGGATCTCATGTCTGATCACATGTCATTATATCAGTGATGTCAGTAACAGGGGGCGGGGCTGTGACAACCTCTCAGACAATATTTATACAGCTGGGTGTCAGTAGTAATAGATGAATAGCTGTACTGTAGTATAAGGTGTGCGGATCTCATGTCTGATCACATGTCATTATATTATATCAGTGATGTCAGTAACAGGGGGCGGGGCTGTGACAACCTCTCAGACATGATATATACAGCTGGGTGTCAGTAGTAATAGATGAATAGCTGTACTGTAGTATAAGGTGTGCGGATCTCATGTCTGATCACATGTCATTATATCAGTGATGTCAGTAACAGGGGGCGGGGCTGTGACAACCTCTCACATATGATATATATAGCTGGGTGTCAGTAGAAATAGATGAATAGCTGTACTGTAGTATAAGGTGTGCGGATCTCATGTCTGATCACATGTCATTATATCAGTGATGTCAGTAACAGGGGGCGGGGCTGTGACAACCTCTCAGACATGATATATACAGCTGGTTGTCAGTAGTAATAGATGAATAGCTGTACTGTAGTATAAGGTGTGCGGATCTCATGTCTGATCACATGTCATTATATCAGTGATGTCAGTAACAGGGGGCGGGGCTGTGACTACCCCTCAGACATGATATATACAGCTGGTTGTCAGTAGTAATAGATGAATAGCTGTACTGTAGTATAAGGTGTGCGGATCTAATGTCTGATCACATGTCATTATATCAGTGATGTCAGTAACAGGGGGCGGGGCTGTGACTACTACCCTCAGACATGATATATACAGCTGGGTGTCAGTAGTAATAGATGAATAGCTGTACTGTAGTATAAGGTGTGCGGATCTCATGTCTGATCACATGTCATTATATCAGTGATGTCAGTAACGGGGGCGGGGCTGTGACAACCTCTCAGACATGATATATACAGCTGGTTGTCAGTAGAAATAGATGAATAGCTGTACTGTAGTATAAGGTGTGCGGATCTCATGTCTGATCACATGTCATTATATCAGTGATGTCAGTAACAGGGGGCGGGGCTGTGACAACCTCTCAGACATGATATATACAGCTGGGTGTCAGTAGTAATAGATGAATAGCTGTACTGTAGTATAAGGTGTGCGGATCTCATGTCTGATCACATGTCATTATATCAGTGATGTCAGTAACAGGGGGCGGGGCTGTGACAACCTCTCACACATGATATATACAGCTGGGTGTCAGTAGTAATAGATGAATAGCTGTACTGTAGTATAAGGTGTGCGGATCTCATGTCTGATCACATGTCACTATATTATATCAGTGATGTCAGTAACAGGGGGCGGGGCTGTGACAACCTCTCAGACATGATATATACAGCTGGTTGTCAGTAGTAATAGATGAATAGCCCGGTCTCCAGTATCTCTACCACATCTTACAATCTGTCTTGTCTCTTTCGGCAGTTGCCCCGGTTGTGGAGCCGAAATTCCAGGACATCCGGTTAGCGATGAAGCGCAGCATCACCTTGAGGTGTAACATGTTGAAGGGGAGTCCGGTGAAGGTGGCCACTGCGGTTTGGAGGTTTAATCGGAACCTTCTGAGTGTCCCCCCCCATAGAGCAGCAGGAATATTCTGAGTACAAGATCAACAGCACCAGCCGGGAGACGAGCGGCGCCTACGAGTGCACCATCTCCAACGACGTGGGCTCCGACTCCTGTGTCTTTCAGGTGACTGGTGAGTGGCTGCTTCATAGGTGATTTGGAGGACACACTTGTGTCAGGACAGACTCCCCTCACCACATACAGTGATCGGGTAGAGCACTCCTACTTCGCTCTGCCTGATCCTAGAGAGAACGGTGTAGCGGTGCACTTGCGGTTGTATGCTTCTCTCTATCCTATAGTCAGTGTACGGCACAGGACGGCGCCACAGCCTAGAGAGGGCATCGGCCCTGACCTCTGGGATGTAGCATTAACCCCCTCACCATCATCATCCTATAATAGTCCCACCATGGGGAAATTCAGTGTGTTACAGCAGCAAAGATAAGCAATAGAATACGATATATCCAAAATGCTCCATGGTAGAGGCATTAAAGTGATAGTAGGTGCAGATAGAAAGGTCCGGGTAAGAAGTAGCAGAGGGGGGGGGGGGGATATAACAGGCAGAGAGATATTTCAGTTCTCTGTGTGTAATGATCTCCGCTTAGGTCGGTGTTGGTTGTACAGCCTAACCGCGGTGGGGAGGAAAGACTTCCGATAGCGCTCCTTCTCACACCTAGGGTGGAGCAGTCGGTCACTGACAGTACTGCCCAGCGTGATCACAGTCTCATGCATGGGATGGGACTTCTTCTTCTGCATGGAGCTCACCACGGACAGTATCCTTCTGTCACCCACCACCTGCACTGGGTCCAGTGGGCTCCCCAGGACAGAGCTGGCCCTTCTAATCAGCTTGTCAAGTTTATTTCTGTCCCTGATTCATATACTGCTCCCCCAGCAGGCCACTCCAAAGAAGGGCCCCCCGGACTCCAAATGGGGGGGGGGCACTTCTTAGGACTTTTTCAACTCGGTAGTGGCATCAGCCATCTTCTTCGGAGTGTCTGCTGGGGGCAGTAGTACAGTGCTGGCCAAAAGTATTGGCACCCCTGCAATTCTGTCAGATAATACTCAATTTCTTCCAGAAAATGATTGCAATCACAAATGCTTTGGTAATAAGATCTTCATTTATTTTGCTTGCAATGAAAAAACACAAAAGAGAATGAAAAAAAAAGTCAAATCATTGATCATTTTACACAAAACTCCAAAAATGGGCCGCACAAAAGTATTGGCACCCTCAGCCTAATACTTGGTAGCACAACCTTTAGACAAAATAACTGCGAACAACCGCTTCCGGTAACCATCAATGAGTTTCTTCCAATGCTCTGCTGGAATTTCTCCAGGTCCCTGAGATGTGAAGGGCGCCTTCTCCAAACTGCCATTGTGAGATCTCTCCTTGGGTGTTCTATGGGATTCAGGTCTGGACTCATTGCTGCCACTTTACAAGTCTCCAGTGCTTTCTCTCAAACCATTTTCTAGTGCTTTTTGAAGTGTGTTTTGGGTCATTGTCCTGCTGGAAGACCCATGACCTCTGAGGGAGACCCAGCTTTCTCACACTGGGCCCTACATTATGCTGCAGACTTCATAATGCCATGCACACGGTCAAGCAGTCCAGTGCCAGAGGCAGCAAAGCAACCCCAAAACATCAGGGAACCTCCGCCATGTCTGACTGTAGGGACCGTGTTCTTTTCTTTGAAGGCCTCTTTTTTTCCCTGTAAACTCTATGTTGATGCCTTTTCCCAAAAAGCTCTACTTTTGTCTCATCTGACCAGAGAACATTCTTCCAAAAAGTTTTTGGCTTTCTCAGGTAAGTTTTGGCTTTTTTATGTCTCTGGGTCAGAAGTGGGGTCTTCCTGGGTATCCTACCATAGAGTCCCTTTTCATTCAGACGCCGACGGATAGTACGGGTTGACACTGTTGTACCCTCGGACTGCAGGGCTGCTAGAACTTGTTTGGATGTTAGTCGAGGTTCTTTAGCCGCCATCCGCACAATCTTTCTTTTCCGTCCACATCTAGGGAGGTTAGCCACAGTGCCATGGGCTTTACACTTCTTGATGACTCTGCGCACGGTAGACACAGGAACATTCAGGTCTTTGGAGATGGACTTGTAGCCTTGAGATTGCTCATGCTTCCTCACAATTTTGCTTCTCAAGTCCTCAGACAGTTCTTTGGTCTTCTTTCTTTTCTCCATGCTCAATGTGGTACACACAAGGACACAGGACAGATTTTGAGTCAACTTTAATCCATTTCAACTGGCTGCAAGTGTGATTTAGTTATTGCCACCACCTGTTATGTGCCACAGGTAAGGAACAGGTGCTGTTAATTACACAAATTAGAGAAGCATCACATGATTTTTCAAAGGGTGCCAATACTTTTGTCCACCCCCTTTTTTTTGTTTGGTGTGGATTTATATCCAATTTGGCTTTTTGACAATTCTTTTTGTGGTTTTCCACTGAAGACAAAATAAATGAAGATATTATTACCAAAGCATTTGTGATTGCAATCATTTTCTGGAAGAAATGGAGTATTATCTGACAGAATTGCAGGGGTGCCAATACTTTTGGCCAGCACTGTATATCATCCAGGGATAGACTGTCCTAGATGACCAGGTATACTGACATTAACCCCTACAATGCCCTAGATCACCAGGGATTCTTACATTAACCCTCACTGTCCCAGAACACAAGGTAAACTGACACTAACCCCTTTACTGCTCCAGACCACTAGGGTCTCTGAAATTAACCCCTTCATTGCCCTAGACCACCATTTAAGGTGACATTAACTCTTTCACTGCAACAGACCATGAGGAATAATGACAATCTACTGTGCTGCGCTCGGCCACCAGGAGTGTAGACATTAACCCTCACTGTCCCACATCTGGCTGTAGTTTAATACTATATGACTAAATGATGTGACCCGGTAGTTCTGGCTGCTTATGGACAATTATTAGGGTGTGGAGGGGGGGAACAATTGGGGGCGTCCAAGCTGAGCTTATTCACCAGGGCCCATGAGCCTTTAGTTCACCTCTGATTGTTTAATGCCACTAAATATCAAGACATAAACCTTAAAGGAGCTCTCGATTCTCCAGGGGGTCACGTTTTGGATTTTCTATTTCATGTTATAATAAATCATTTCATCGTCCTCCAGGTAAAGCTTACAACCCCGAGTTTTACTACGACACCCTGAACCTCATCGAGAGCAACAAACAGGCCAAGAATTACTCCTATCTCATTCAGTGGACTCAGAAAGAGCCCGGCACGGTGGATCCGGTGCTGCACTACAAGCTGGAAATCAAGCCGGTAAGAAAAGGATGGCATTTATGTGTATAAGATGAAGTCTCTCAATCTTTGTCAGTTCTGTCACTCCTTCAGCTCTGCTATACCTCCTGCTCTGCTACTCCTCCAGTTCTGCTATAACTCCAGCTCTGCTATTCCTCCAGCTCAGCTATTCCTCCAGCTCTGCTATTCCTCCAGCTCTGCTATACCTCCAGCTCTGCTATTCCTCCAGCTCAGCTATTCCTCCAGCACTGCTATTCCTCCAGCTCTGCTATACTTCCAGCTCTGCTATTCCTCCAGCTCTGCTATACCTCCAGCTCTGCTATTCCTCCAGCTCTGCTATTCCTACAGCTCTGCTATTCCTCCAGCTCTGCTATTCCTCCAGCTCTGCTATTCCTCCAGCTCTGCTATTCCTCCAGCTCTGCTATACCTCCAGCTCTGCTATACCTCAAGCTCTGCTATATCTTCATCTCTGCTATTCCTCCAGCTCTGCTATTCCTCCAGCTCTGCTATTCCTCCAGCTCTGCTATTCCTCCAGCCCTGCTATATCTTCATCTCTGCTATTCCTCCAGCTCTGCTATTCCTCCAGCTCTGCTACTACTCCAGCTCTGCTATTCCTACAGCTCTGATATTCCTCCAGCTCTGATATTCCTCCAGCTCTGCTATTCCTCCAGCTCTGCTATTCCTCCAGCTCTGCTATTCCTCCAGCCCTGCTATACCTTCAGCTCTGCTATACCTCCAGCTTTGCTATTCCTCCAGCTCTGCTACTACTCCAGCTCTGCTATTCCTCCAGCTCTGCTACTACTCCAGCTCTGCTATTCCTCCAGCTCTGCTATTCCTCCAGCTCTGCTATTCCTCCAGCCCTGCTATACCTTCAGCTCTGCTATACCTCCAGCTTTGCTATTCCTCCAGCTCTGCTACTACTCCAGCTCTGCTATTCCTCCAGCTCTGCTACTACTCCAGCTCTGCTATTCCTCCAGCTCTGCTATTCCTCCAGCTCTGCTATTCCTCCAGCTCTGCTATTCCTCCAGCAATGCTATTCCTCCAGCTCTGCTATTCCTCCATCTCTGCTATACCTTCAGCTCTGCTATACCTTCAGCTCTGCTATACCTCCAGCTTTGCTATTCCTCCAGCTCTGCTATTACTCCAGCTCTGCTATTCCTCCAGCTCTGCTATTCCTCCAGCTCTGCTACTACTCCAGCTCTGCTATTCCTCCAGCTCTGCTATACCTCCAGCTCTGCTATACCTCCAGCTCTGCTATACCTCAAGCTCTGCTATATCTTCATCTCTGCTATTCCTCCAGCTCTGCTATTCCTCCAGCTCTGCTATTCCTCCAGCCCTGCTATACCTTCAGCTCTGCTATACCTCCAGCTTTGCTATTCCTCCAGCTCTGCTACTACTCCAGCTCTGCTATTCCTCCAGCTCTGCTATTCCTCCAGCTCTGCTACTACTCCAGCTCTGCTATTCCTCCAGCTCTGCTATTCCTCCAGCTCTGCTATTCCTCCAGCAATGCTATTCCTCCAGCTCTGCTATACCTCCAGCTCTGCTATACCTCAAGCTCTGCTATATCTTCATCTCTGCTATTCCTCCAGCACTGCTATTCCTCCAGCTCTGCTATACCTTCAGCTCTGCTATTCCTCCAGCTCTGCTATACCTTCAGCTCTGCTATACCTTCAGCTCTGCTATACCTCCAGCTCTGCTATTCCTCCAGCTCTGCTATACCTCCAGCTCTGCTATTCCTCCAGCTCTGCTATTCCTCCAGCTCTGCTATACCTCCAGCCTGCTATTCCTCCAGCTCTGCTATTCCTCCAGCTCTGCTATTCCTCCAGCTCTGATATTCCTCCAGCTCTGATATTCCTCCAGCTCTGCTATACCTCCAGCTCTGCTATACCTTCAGCTCTGCTATACCTCAAGCTCTGCTATATCTTCATCTCTGCTATTCCTCCAGCACTGCTATTCCTCCAGCTCTGCTATACCTTCAGCTCTGCTATTCCTCCAGCTCTGCTATACCTTCAGCTCTGCTATTCCTCCAGCTCTGCTATACCTTCAGCTCTGCTATACCTTCAGCTCTGCTATTCCTCCAGCTCTGCTATACCTCCAGCTCTGCTATTCCTCCAGCTCTGCTATACCTTCAGCTCTGCTATACCTCCAGCTCTGCTATTCCTCCAGCAATGCTATTCCTCCAGCAATGCTATTCCTCCAGCAATGCTATCTCTCCTATGTGTTCAACTCTGCTACATCTCCAGCTCTGCTATACCTCATAGGGTGACAATAGATGGTCAGATGAAGATTGATCTAAAAACTGTTCTGCTTAAAAATAATAATAATTCATCAAGTTATGAAGTTTTGTAGCATTTTGCTGGACACCTGCATATTACACGGGGAGTAGATATTATATGACGCACCATGGCCGCCATTGTGTCATATATTCCTGCATTCTCCTGCTATCACTCTCTAGTATTGCTCTTTCAGTGTCAGTCTGTAGTTTTCACATTCTATTCATAAACCAGGAAGTCCAGCACTGAGCAAGTCTTACCCTGCTTTGCTGCAATAGTAACAAACCTGCATCTGTGATAGAAGGTAGACCTCAGCTCCTCCCTTGTAGCACTGCGGCCCCTGTGACTGTCATATATGGGGCCCGGGACCTTTACATCTTTACAAATAAATCTATTATCAAGACCAAAACCATCACATAATACTCTTGTGCTGACATCAGCGCGAAGTTAACTCTGCCGTTATTAATAGCGCCATTCACATGGTGCAGAAATCTCTTCACTTATTGATTTGTGTGGTGTTGTGGGTAATGGGCTCCTGTATACATCTTGGTTACCGCCGCTTCTTCCCTCCATTATGCTTTCAGCGGGGGGCATTAATGTCATCTTACCGAAGCAGAGGCCGCACTTTACTAAGAGACGCACAATACTCGCCTGTATAAAGCATGTTAAAAGCATCGCCGCGGCGGGAACATAAATATATACGGATAATGTGCAAGGAAACGGCGAGATGAGAGAGAACCGCCATTATGGATGAATTAAGCACCTTCATGAAAGGTTATAAAGTATCATCCCGCACTTACCAGCACTCACCCAGGTACAAGAATATCACACACTATAGTAAGGAACCAGACAGCTCCCGAGCACTCACCACAGGGGTCACACCAGGAACCCTGTACTGATCCTGAGTTACATCCTGTATTATACTCCAGAGCTGCGCTCACTATTCTACTGGTACAGTCACTGTGTACATACATTACATTACTTATCCTGTATTATACTCCAGAGCTGCACTCACTATTCTGCTGGTGCAGTCACTGTGTACATACATTACATTACTTATCCTGTACTGATCCTGAGTTACATCCTGTATTATACTCCAGAGCTGCGCTCACTATTCTGCTGGTGCAGTCACTGTGTACATACATTACATTACTTATCCTGTACTGATCCTGAGTTACATCCTGTATTATACTCCAGAGCTGAGCTCACTATTCTGCTGGTGCAGTCACTGTGTACATACATTACATTACTTATCCTGTATTATACTCCAGAGCTGCGCTCACTATTCTGCTGGTGCAGTCACTGTGTACATACATTACATTACTTATCCTGTATTATACTCCAGAGCTGCACTCACTATTCTGCTGGTACAGTCACTGTGTACATACATTACATTACTTATCCTGTACTGATCCTGAGTTACATCCTGTATTATACTCCAGAGCTGTGCTCACTATTCTGCTGGTGCAGTCACTGTGTACATACATTACATTACTTATCCTGTACTGATCCTGAGTTACATCCTGTATTATACTCCAGAGCTGCGCTCACTATTCTGCTGGTGCAGTCACTGTGTACATACATTACATTACTTATCCTGTACTGATCCTGAGTTACATCCTGTATTATACTCCAGAGCTGCGCTCACTATTCTGCTGGTGCAGTCACTGTGTACATACATTACATTACTTATCCTGTACTGATCCTGAGTTACATCCTGTATTATACTCCAGAGCTGCGCTCACTATTCTGCTGGTACAGTCACTGTGTACATACATTACATTACTTATCCTGTACTGATCCTGAGTTACATCCTGTATTATACTCCAGAGCTGCGCTCACTATTCTGCTGGTGCAGTCACTGTGTATATACATTACATTACTTATCCTGTATTATACTCCAGAGCTGCGCTCACTATTCTGCTGGTACAGTCACTGTATACATACATTACATTACTTATCCTGTACTGATCCCGAGTTACATCCTGTATTATACTCCAGAGCTGCGCTCACTATTCTGCTGGTGCAGTCACTGTGTACATACATTACATTACTTATCCTGTACTGATCCTGAGTTACATCCTGTATTATACTCCAGAGCTGCGCTCACTATTCTGCTGGTACAGTCACTGTGTACATACATTACATTACTTATCCTGTACTGATCCTGAGTTACATCCTGTATTATACTCCAGAGCTGCGCTCACTATTCTGCTGGTGCAGTCACTGTGTATATACATTACATTACTTATCCTGTATTATACTCCAGAGCTGCGCTCACTATTCTGCTGGTACAGTCACTGTATACATACATTACATTACTTATCCTGTACTGATCCCGAGTTACATCCTGTATTATACTCCAGAGCTGCGCTCACTATTCTGCTGGTGCAGTCACTGTGTACATACATTACATTACTTATCCTGTACTGATCCTGTGTGACATTGCTCCATATCCCATCATGCTTTGTGCAGGTTTCTCTATGGAGCAATGCACTGAGGTTACACACCAGTTATTGATATGTAGTGGTGCGCCCAGGCGAAGACTTGGTGACGGGTCAGTGACCTGCCATTTCCTTTCACAGACCTTCTTGTGTATGAGAGGCAGTGACCTTTCTGTGTGTAATACAGGGCAGGCTGCGCGGTGACATGGATGACTTTTGACAGTTGTGCACACATTATACAGGTCGCAGCTCTTGAGTACTGTGTACAATGTGTCAGTGGATTATCTGTCTCTAGAAATACCTGAGCAAAAAAATCAACGTAAATTATGACACAGTCTTGACAGAATCTTGTCTTGCTTGTATTAAATCTTGAAGCTACAGGAAGTTGTCTTATGTTCCTTGGTAACAGTAGGAAGGATAGAAACAGGTCTGTGTAGTATGGAGAGACAGTCTACTGTACAGAGATAATACAAGTCTGTGTAGTATGGAGAGACAGTCTACTGTACAGAGATAATACAGTCTGTGTAGTATGGAGAGACAGTCTACTGTACAGAGATAATACAGTCTGTGTACTATGGAGAGACAGTCTACTGTACAGATAATACAAGTCTGTGTAGTATGGAGAGACAGTCTACTGTACAGAGATAATACAGTCTGTGTAGTATGGAGAGACAGTCTACTGTACAGAGATAATACAGTCTGTGTAGTATGGAGAGACAGTCTACTGTACAGAGATAATACAGTCTGTGTAGTATGGAGAGACAGTCTACTGTACAGAGATAATACAAGTCTGTGTAGTATGGAGAGACAGTCTACTGTACGGAGATAATACAGTCTGTGTAGTATGGAGAGACAGTCTACTGTACAGAGATAATACAGTCTGTGTAGTATGGAGAGACAGTCTACTGTACAGAGATAATACAAGTCTGTGTAGTATGGAGAGACAGTCTACTGTACAGAGATAATACAGTCTGTGTAGTATGGAGAGACAGTCTACTGTACAGAGATAATACAGTCTGTGTAGTATGGAGAGACAGTCTACTGTACAGAGATAATACAGTCTGTGTAGTATGGAGAGACAGTCTACTGTACAGAGATAATACAAGTCTGTGTAGTATGGAGAGACAGTCTACTGTACAGAGATAATACAAGTCTGTGTAGTATGGAGAGACAGTCTACTGTACAGAGATAATACAGTCTGTGTAGTATGGAGAGACAGTCTACTGTACAGAGATAATACAGTCTGTGTAGTATGGAGAGACAGTCTACTGTACAGAGATAATACAAGTCTGTGTAGTATGGAGAGACAGTCTACTGTACAGAGATAATACAGTCTGTGTAGTATGGAGAGACAGTCTACTGTACAGAGATAATACAGTCTGTGTAGTATGGAGAGACAGTCTACTGTACAGAGATAATACAGCCTGTGTAGTATGGAGAGACAGTCTACTGTACAGAGATAATACAGCCTGTGTAGTATGGAGAGACAGTCTACTGTACAGAGATAATACAAGTCTGTGTAGTATGGAGAGACAGTCTACTGTACAGAGATAATACAGTCTGTGTAGTATGGAGAGACAGTCTACTGTACAGAGATAATACAGTCTGTGTAGTATGGAGAGACAGTCTACTGTACAGATAATACAAGTCTGTGTAGTATGGAGAGACAGTCTACTGTACAGAGATAATACAGTCTGTGTAGTATGGAGAGACAGTCTACTGTACAGAGATAATACAAGTCTGTGTAGTATGGAGAGACAGTCTACTGTACAGAGATAATACAGTCTGTGTAGTATGGAGAGACAGTCTACTGTACAGAGATAATACAAGTCTGTGTAGTATGGAGAGACAGTCTACTGTACAGAGATAATACAAGTCTGTGTAGTATGGAGAGACAGTCTACTGTACAGAGATAATACAGTCTGTGTAGTATGGAGAGACAGTCTACTGTACAGAGATAATACAGTCTGTGTACTATGGAGAGACAGTCTACTGTACAGAGATAATACAAGTCTGTGTAGTATGGAGAGACAGTCTACTGTACAGAGATAATACAGTCTGTGTACTATGGAGAGACAGTCCACTGTACAGAGATAATACAAGTCTGTGTAGTATGGAGAGACAGTCTACTGTACAGAGATAATACAAGTCTGTGTAGTATGGAGAGACAGTCTACTGTACAGAGATAATACAAGTCTGTGTAGTATGGAGAGACAGTCTACTGTACAGAGATAATACAGTCTGTGTAGTATGGAGAGACAGTCTACTGTACAGAGATAATACAGTCTGTGTAGTATGGAGAGACGGTCTACTGTACAGAGATAATACAGTCTGTGTACTATGGAGAGACAGTCTACTGTACAGAGATAACACAGCCTGTGTAGTATGGAGAGACAGTCTACTGTACAGAGATAATACAGTCTGTGTAGTATGGAGAGACGGTCTACTGTACAGAGATAACACAGTCTGTGTACTATGGAGAGACGGTCTACTGTACAGAGATAATACAGTCTGTGTAGTATGGAGAGACAGTCTACTGTACAGAGATAATACAGTCTGTGTAGTATGGAGAGAGTCTACTGTACAGAGATAATACAGTCTGTGTAGTATGGAGAAACAGTCTACTGTACAGAGATAATACAAGTCTGTGTAGTATGGAGAGACAGTCTACTGTACAGAGATAATACAGCCTGTGTAGTATGGAGAGACAGTCTACTGTGCAGAGATAATACAGTCTGTGTACTATGGAGAGACAGTCTACTGTACAGAGATAATACAGTCTGTGTACTATGGAGAGACAGTCTACTGTACAGAGATAATACAAGTCTGTGTAGTATGGAGAGACAGTCTACTGTGCAGAGATAATACAGTCTGTGTACTATGGAGAGACAGTCTACTGTACAGAGATAATACAGTCTGTGTACTATGGAGAGACAGTCTACTGTACAGAGATAATACAGTCTGTGTAGTATGGAGAGACAGTCTACTGTACAGAGATAATACAGTCTGTGTAGTATGGAGAGACAGTCTACTGTACAGAGATAATACAGTCTGTGTAGTATGGAGAGACAGTCTACTGTACAGAGATAATACAGTCTGTGTACTATGGAGAGACAGTCTACTGTACAGAGATAATACAGCCTGTGTAGTATGGAGAGACAGTCTACTGTACAGAGATAATACAGCCTGTGTAGTATGGAGAGACAGTCTACTGTACAGAGATAATACAGCCTGTGTAGTATGGAGAGACAGTCTACTGTACAGAGATAATACAGTCTGTGTAGTATGGAGAGACAGTCTACTGTACAGAGATAATACAGTCTGTGTAGTATGGAGAGACAGTCTACTGTACAGATAATACAAGTCTGTGTAGTATGGAGAGACAGTCTACTGTACAGAGATAATACAGTCTGTGTAGTATGGAGAGACAGTCTACTGTACAGAGATAATACAAGTCTGTGTAGTATGGAGAGACAGTCTACTGTACAGAGATAATACAGTCTGTGTAGTATGGAGAGACAGTCTACTGTACAGAGATAATACAAGTCTGTGTAGTATGGAGAGACAGTCTACTGTACAGAGATAATACAGTCTGTGTACTATGGAGAGACAACCTACTGTACAGAGATAATACAGTCTGTGTACTATGGAGAGACAGTCTACTGTACAGAGATAATACAGTCTGTGTACTATGGAGAGACAGTCTACTGTACAGAGATAATACAGTCTGTGTAGTATGGAGAGACAGTCTACTGTACAGAGATAATACAAGTCTGTGTAGTATGGAGAGACAGTCTACTGTACAGAGATAATACAAGTCTGTGTAGTATGGAGAGACAGTCTACTGTACAGAGATAATACAGTCTGTGTAATATGGAGAGACAGTCTACTGTACAGAGATAATACAGTCTGTGTAGTATAGAGAGACAGTCTACTGTACAGAGATAATACAAGTCTGTGTAGTATGGAGAGACAGTCTACTGTACAGAGATAATACAAGTCTGTGTAGTATGGAGAGACAGTCTACTGTACAGAGATAATACAAGTCTGTGTAGTATGGAGAGACAGTCTACTGTACAGAGATAATACAAGTCTGTGTAGTATGGAGAGACAGTCTACTGTACAGAGATAATACAGCCTGTGTAGTATGGAGAGACAGTCTACTGTACAGAGATAATACAAGTCTGTGTAGTATGGAGAGACAGTCTACTGTACAGAGATAATACAGTCTGTGTAGTATAGAGAGACAGTCTACTGTACAGAGATAATACAGTCTGTGTAGTATGGAGAGACAGTCTACTGTACAGAGATAATACAGTCTGTGTAGTATGGAGAGACAGTCTACTGTACAGAGATAATACAGTCTGTGTAGTATGGAGAGACAGTCTACTGTACAGATAATACAAGTCTGTGTAGTATGGAGAGACAGTCTACTGTACAGAGATAATACAGTCTGTGTACTATGGAGAGACAGTCTACTGTACAGAGATAATACAAGTCTGTGTAGTATGGAGAGACAGTCTACTGTACAGAGATAATACAGTCTGTGTAGTATGGAGAGACAGTCTACTGTACAGAGATAATACAGTCTGTGTAGTATGGAGAGACGGTCTACTGTACAGAGATAATACAAGTCTGTGTAGTATGGAGAGACGGTCTACTGTACAGAGGTAATACAAGTCTGTGTAGTATGGAGAGATAGTCTACTGTACAGAGGTAATACAGCCTGTGTAGTATGGAGAGACAGTCTACTGTACAGAGGTAATACAGTCTGTGTAGTATGGAGAGACAGACTACTGTACAGAGATAATACAAGTCTGTGTAGTATGGAGAGACAGTCTACTGTACAGAGATAATACAGTCTGTGTAGTATGGAGAGACAGTCTACTGTACAGAGATAATACAGTCTGTGTAGTATGGAGAGACAGTCTACTGTACAGAGATAATACAAGTCTGTGTAGTATGGAGAGACGGTCTACTGTACAGAGATAATACAGTCTGTGTAGTATGGAGAGACGGTCTACTGTACAGAGATAATACAGTCTGTGTAGTATGGAGAGACAGTCTACTGTACAGAGATAATACAAGTCTGTGTAGTATGGAGAGACAGTCTACTGTACAGAGATAATACAAGTCTGTGTAGTATGGAGAGACAGTCTACTGTACAGAGATAATACAAGTCTGTGTAGTATGGAGAGACAGTCTACTCTACAGAGATAATACAGTCTGTGTAGTATGGAGAGACAGTCTACTGTACAGAGATAATACAAGTCTGTGTAGTATGGAGAGACAGTCTACTGTACAGAGATAATACAGTCTGTGTACTATGGAGAGACAGTCTACTGTACAGAGATAATACAGTCTGTGTACTATGGAGAGACAGTCTACTGTACAGAGATAATACAGTCTGTGTAGTATGGAGAGACAGTCTACTGTACAGAGATAATACAGTCTGTGTAGTATGGAGAGACAGTCTACTGTACAGAGATAATACAAGTCTGTGTAGTATGGAGAGACAGTCTACTGTACAGAGATAATACAGTCTGTGTACTATGGAGAGACAACCTACTGTACAGAGATAATACAGTCTGTGTAGTATGGAGAGACAGTCTACTGTACAGAGATAATACAGTCTGTGTACTATGGAGAGACAGTCTACTGTACAGAGATAATACAGTCTGTGTAGTATGGAGAGACAGTCTACTGTACAGAGATAATACAGTCTGTGTACTATGGAGAGACAGTCTACTGTACAGAGATAATACAGTCTGTGTAGTATGGAGAGACAGTCTACTGTACAGAGATAATACAGTCTGTGTAGTATGGAGAGACAGTCTACTGTACAGAGATAATACAAGTCTGTGTAGTATGGAGAGACAGTCTACTGTACAGAGATAATACAGTCTGTGTAGTATGGAGAGACAGTCTACTGTACAGAGATAATACAGTCTGTGTACTATGGAGAGACAGTCTACTGTACAGAGATAATACAGTCTGTGTAGTATGGAGAGACAGTCTACTGTACAGAGATAATACAGTCTGTGTACTATGGAGAGACAGTCTACTGTACAGAGATAATACAGTCTGTGTAGTATGGAGAGACAGTCTACTGTACAGAGATAATACAAGTCTGTGTAGTATGGAGAGACAGTCTACTGTACAGAGATAATACAAGTCTGTGTAGTATGGAGAGACAGTCTACTGTACAGAGATAATACAAGTCTGTGTAGTATGGAGAGACAGTCTACTGTACAGAGATAATACAGTCTGTGTAATATGGAGAGACAGTCTACTGTACAGAGATAATACAGTCTGTGTAGTATAGAGAGACAGTCTACTGTACAGAGATAATACAAGTCTGTGTAGTATGGAGAGACAGTCTACTGTACAGAGATAATACAAGTCTGTGTAGTATGGAGAGACAGTCTACTGTACAGAGATAATACAAGTCTGTGTAGTATGGAGAGACAGTCTACTGTACAGAGATAATACAAGTCTGTGTAGTATGGAGAGACAGTCTACTGTACAGAGATAATACAGCCTGTGTAGTATGGAGAGACAGTCTACTGTACAGAGATAATACAGCCTGTGTAGTATGGAGAGACAGTCTACTGTACAGAGATAATACAAGTCTGTGTAGTATGGAGAGACAGTCTACTGTACAGAGATAATACAGTCTGTGTAGTATGGAGAGACAGTCTACTGTACAGAGATAATACAGTCTGTGTAGTATGGAGAGACAGTCTACTGTACAGAGATAATACAGTCTGTGTAGTATGGAGAGACAGTCTACTGTACAGAGATAATACAGTCTGTGTAGTATGGAGAGACAGTCTACTGTACAGATAATACAAGTCTGTGTAGTATGGAGAGACAGTCTACTGTACAGAGATAATACAGTCTGTGTACTATGGAGAGACAGTCTACTGTACAGAGATAATACAAGTCTGTGTAGTATGGAGAGACAGTCTACTGTACAGAGATAATACAGTCTGTGTAGTATGGAGAGACAGTCTACTGTACAGAGATAATACAGTCTGTGTAGTATGGAGAGACGGTCTACTGTACAGAGATAATACAAGTCTGTGTAGTATGGAGAGACGGTCTACTGTACAGAGGTAATACAAGTCTGTGTAGTATGGAGAGATAGTCTACTGTACAGAGGTAATACAGCCTGTGTAGTATGGAGAGACAGTCTACTGTACAGAGGTAATACAGTCTGTGTAGTATGGAGAGACAGACTACTGTACAGAGATAATACAAGTCTGTGTAGTATGGAGAGACAGTCTACTGTACAGAGATAATACAGTCTGTGTAGTATGGAGAGACAGTCTACTGTACAGAGATAATACAGTCTGTGTAGTATGGAGAGACAGTCTACTGTACAGAGATAATACAAGTCTGTGTAGTATGGAGAGACAGTCTACTGTACAGAGATAATACAAGTCTGTGTAGTATGGAGAGACAGTCTACTGTACAGAGATAATACAAGTCTGTGTAGTATGGAGAGACAGTCTACTCTACAGAGATAATACAGTCTGTGTAGTATGGAGAGACAGTCTACTGTACAGAGATAATACAAGTCTGTGTAGTATGGAGAGACAGTCTACTGTACAGAGATAATACAGTCTGTGTACTATGGAGAGACAGTCTACTGTACAGAGATAATACAGTCTGTGTACTATGGAGAGACAGTCTACTGTACAGAGATAATACAGTCTGTGTAGTATGGAGAGACAGTCTACTGTACAGAGATAATACAAGTCTGTGTAGTATGGAGAGACAGTCTACTGTACAGAGATAATACAAGTCTGTGTAGTATGGAGAGACAGTCTACTGTACAGATATAATACAGTCTGTGTAGTATGGAGAGACAGTCTACTGTACAGAGATAATACAGTCTGTGTAGTATGGAGAGACAGTCTACTGTACAGAGATAATACAAGTCTGTGTAGTATGGAGAGACAGTCTACTGTACAGAGATAATACAGTCTGTGTAGTATGGAGAGACAGTCTACTGTACAGAGATAATACAGTCTGTGTACTATGGAGAGACAGTCTACTGTACAGAGATAATACAGTCTGTGTAGTATGGAGAGACAGTCTACTGTACAGAGATAATACAAGTCTGTGTAGTATGGAGAGACAGTCTACTGTACAGAGATAATACAAGTCTGTGTAGTATGGAGAGACAGTCTACTGTACAGAGATAATACAAGTCTGTGTAGTATGGAGAGACAGTCTACTGTACAGAGATAATGCAGTCTGTGTAATATGGAGAGACAGTCTACTGTACAGAGATAATACAGTCTGTGTAGTATAGAGAGACAGTCTACTGTACAGAGATAATACAAGTCTGTGTAGTATGGAGAGACAGTCTACTGTACAGAGATAATACAAGTCTGTGTAGTATGGAGAGACAGTCTACTGTACAGAGATAATACATGTCTGTGTAGTATGGAGAGACAGTCTACTGTACAGAGATAATACAGTCTGTGTAGTATGGAGAGACAGTCTACTGTACAGAGATAATACAAGTCTGTGTAGTATGGAGAGACAGTCTACTGTACAGAGATAATACAGTCTGTGTAGTATGGAGAGACAGTCTACTGTACAGAGATAATACAAGTCTGTGTAGTATGGAGAGACAGTCTACTGTACAGAGATAATACAGTCTGTGTAGTATGGAGAGACAGTCTACTGTACAGAGATAATACAGTCTGTGTAATATGCAGAGACAGTCTACTGTACAGAGATAATACAAGTCTGTGTAGTATGGAGAGACAGTCTACTGTACAGAGATAATACAGTCTGTGTAGTATGGAGAGACAGTCTACTGTACAGAGATAATACAGTCTGTGTACTATGGAGAGACAGTCTACTGTACAGAGATAATACAGTCTGTGTAGTATGGAGAGACAGTCTACTGTACAGAGATAATACAAGTCTGTGTAGTATGGAGAGACAGTCTACTGTACAGAGATAATACAAGTCTGTGTAGTATGGAGAGACAGTCTACTGTACAGAGATAATGCAGTCTGTGTAATATGGAGAGACAGTCTACTGTACAGAGATAATACAGTCTGTGTAGTATAGAGAGACAGTCTACTGTACAGAGATAATACAAGTCTGTGTAGTATGGAGAGACAGTCTACTGTACAGAGATAATACAAGTCTGTGTAGTATGGAGAGACAGTCTACTGTACAGAGATAATACATGTCTGTGTAGTATGGAGAGACAGTCTACTGTACAGAGATAATACAGTCTGTGTAGTATGGAGAGACAGTCTACTGTACAGAGATAATACAAGTCTGTGTAGTATGGAGAGACAGTCTACTGTACAGAGATAATACAGTCTGTGTACTATGGAGAGACAGTCTACTGTACAGAGATAATACAAGTCTGTGTAGTATGGAGAGACAGTCTACTGTACAGAGATAATACAAGTCTGTGTAGTATGGAGAGACAGTCTACTGTACAGAGATAATACAAGTCTGTGTAGTATGGAGAGACAGTCTACTGTACAGAGATAATACAAGTCTGTGTAGTATGGAGAGACAGTCTACTGTACAGAGATAATACAGTCTGTGTAATATGGAGAGACAGTCTACTGTACAGAGATAATACAGTCTGTGTAGTATGGAGAGAGTCTACTGTACAGAGATAATACAAGTCTGTGTAGTATGGAGAGACAGTCTACTGTACAGAGATAATACAGTCTGTGCAGTATGGAGAGACAGTCTACTGTACAGAGATAATACAGTCTGTGTAGTATAGAGAGACGGTCTACTGTACAGAGATAATACAAGTCTGTGTAGTATGGAGAGACAGTCTACTGTACAGAGATAATACAGTCTGTGTACTATGGAGAGACAGTCTACTGTACAGAGATAATACAGTCTGTGTAGTATGGAGAGACAGTCTACTGTACAGAGATAATACAAGTCTGTGTAGTATGGAGAGACAGTCTACTGGACAGAGATAATACAGTCTGTGTAGTATGGAGAGACAGTCTACTGTACAGAGATAATACAGTCTGTGTAGTATGGAGAGACAGTCTACTGTACAGAGATAATACAAGTCTGTGTAGTATGGAGAAACGGTCTACTGTACAGAGATAATACAAGTCTGTGTAGTATGGAGAGACAGTCTACTGTACAGAGATAATACAAGTCTGTGTAGTATGGAGAGACAGTCTACTGTACAGAGATAATACAAGTCTGTGTAGTATGGAGAGACAGTCTACTCTACAGAGATAATACAGCCTGTGTAGTATGGAGAGACGGTCTACTATACAGAGATAATACAAGTCTGTGTAGTATGGAGAGACAGTCTACTGTACAGAGATAATACAGTCTGTGTAGTATGGAGAGACAGTCTACTGTACAGAGATAATACAGTCTGTGTACTATGGAGAGACGGTCTACTGTACAGAGATAATACAGTCTGTGTAGTATGGAGAGACAGTCTACTGTACAGAGATAATACAGCCTGTGTAGTATGGAGAGACAGTCTACTGTACAGAGATAATACAAGTCTGTGTAGTATGGAGAGACAGTCTACTGTACAGAGATAATACAGTCTGTGTAGTATGGAGAGACAGTCTACTGTACAGAGATAATACAAGTCTGTGTAGTATGGAGAGACAGTCTACTGTACAGAGCTAATACAAGTCTGTGTAGTATGGAGAGACAGTCTACTGTACAGAGATAATACAGTCTGTGTAGTATGGAGAGACAGTCTACTGTACAGAGATAATACAAGTCTGTGTAGTATGGAGAGACAGTCTCCTGTACAGAGATAATACAAGTCTGTGTAGTATGGAGAGACAGTCTACTGTACAGAGATAATACAAGTCTGTGTAGTATGGAGAGACAGTCTACTGTACAGAGATAATACAGTCTGTGTAGTATGGAGAGACAGTCTACTGTACAGAGATAATACAGTCTGTGTACTATGGAGAGACAGTCTACTGTACAGAGATAATACAGTCTGTGTAGTATGGAGAGACAGTCTACTGTACAGAGATAATACAAGTCTGTGTAGTATGGAGAGACAGTCTACTGTACAGAGATAATACAAGTCTGTGTAGTATGGAGAGACAGTCTACTGTACAGAGATAATACAAGTCTGTGTAGTATGGAGAGACAGTCTACTGTACAGAGATAATGCAGTCTGTGTAATATGGAGAGACAGTCTGCTGTACAGAGATAATACAGTCTGTGTAGAATAGAGAGACAGTCTACTGTACAGAGATAATACAGTCTGTGTAGTATGGAGAGACAGTCTACTGTACAGAGATAATACAAATCTGTGTAGTATGGAGAGACAGTCTACTGTACAGAGATAATACAAGTCTGTGTAGTATGGAGAGACAGTCTACTGTACAGAGATAATAAAGTCTGTGTACTATGGAGAGACAGTCTACTGTACAGAGATAATACAAGTCTGTGTAGTATGGAGAGACAGTCTACTGTACAGAGATAATACAGTCTGTGTAGTATGGAGAGACAGTCTACTGTACAGAGATAATACAAGTCTGTGTAGTATGGAGAGACAGTCTACTGTACAGAGATAATACAGTCTGTGTACTATGGAGAGACAGTCTACTGTACAGAGATAATACAAGTCTGTGTAGTATGGAGAGACAGTCTACTGTACAGAGATAATACAGTCTGTGTAGTATGGAGAGACAGTCTACTGTACAGAGATAATACAAGTCTGTGTAGTATGGAGAGACAGTCTACTGTACAGAGATAATACAAGTCTGTGTAGTATGGAGAGACAGTCTACTGTACAGAGATAATACAGTCTGTGTAATATGGAGAGACAGTCTACTGTACAGAGATAATACAGTCTGTGTAGTATGGAGAGAGTCTACTGTACAGAGATAATACAAGTCTGTGTAGTATGGAGAGACAGTCTACTGTACAGAGATAATACAGTCTGTGCAGTATGGAGAGACAGTCTACTGTACAGAGATAATACAGTCTGTGTAGTATAGAGAGACAGTCTACTGTACAGAGATAATACAAGTCTGTGTAGTATGGAGAGACAGTCTACTGTACAGAGATAATACAGTCTGTGTACTATGGAGAGACAGTCTACTGTACAGAGATAATACAGTCTGTGTAGTATGGAGAGACAGTCTACTGTACAGAGATAATACAAGTCTGTGTAGTATGGAGAGACAGTCTACTGTACAGAGATAATACAGTCTGTGTAGTATGGAGAGACAGTCTACTGTACAGAGATAATACAGCCTGTGTAGTATGGAGAGACAGTCTACTGTACAGAGATAATACAAGTCTGTGTAGTATGGAGAAACGGTCTACTGTACAGAGATAATACAGTCTGTGTAGTATGGAGAGACAGTCTACTGTACAGAGATAATACAGTCTGTGTACTATGGAGAGACAGTCTACTGTACAGAGATAATACAGTCTGTGTAGTATGGAGAGACTGTCTACTGTACAGAGATAATACAGTCTGTGTAGTATGGAGAGACTGTCTACTGTACAGAGATAATACAAGTCTGTGTAGTATGGAGAGACAGTCTACTGTACAGAGATAATACAGTCTGTGTACTATGGAGAGACAGTCTACTGTACAGAGATAATACAAGTCTGTGTAGTATGGAGAGACAGTCTACTGTACAGAGATAATACAGTCTGTGTACTATGGAGAGACAGTCTACTGTACAGAGATAATACAGTCTGTGTAGTATGGAGAGACAGTCTACTGTACAGAGATAATACAAGTCTGTGTAGTATGGAGAGACAGTCTACTGTACAGAGATAATACAGCCTGTGTAGTATGGAGAGACAGTCTACTGTACAGAGATAATACAGTCTGTGTAGTATGGAGAGACAGTCTACTGTACAGAGATAATACAGCCTGTGTAGTATGGAGAGACAGTCTACTGTACAGAGATAATACAGTCTGTGTAGTATGGAGAGACAGTCTACTGTACAGAGATAATACAAGTCTGTGTAGTATGGAGAGACAGTCTACTGTACAGAGATAATACAGTCTGTGTACTATGGAGAGACAGTCTACTGTACAGAGATAATACAAGTCTGTGTAGTATGGAGAGACAGTCTACTGTACAGAGATAATACAGTCTGTGTACTATGGAGAGACAGTCTACTGTACAGAGATAATACAAGTCTGTGTAGTATGGAGAGACAGTCTACTGTACAGAGATAATACAAGTCTGTGTAGTATGGAGAGACAGTCTACTGTACAGAGATAATACAGTCTGTGTAGTATGGAGAGACAGTCTACTGTACAGAGATAATACAAGTCTGTGTAGTATGGAGAGACAGTCTCCTGTACAGAGATAATACAAGTCTGTGTAGTATGGAGAGACAGTCTACTGTACAGAGATAATACAGTCTGTGTAGTATGGAGAGACAGTCTCCTGTACAGAGATAATACAAGTCTGTGTAGTATGGAGAGACAGTCTACTGTACAGAGATAATACAGTCTGTGTAGTATGGAGAGACAGTCTACTGTACAGAGATAATACAAGTCTATGGAGTATGGAGAGACAGTCTACTGTACAGAGATAATACAGTCTGTGTACTATGGAGAGACAGTCTACTGTACAGAGATAATACAGTCTGTGTAGTATGGAGAGACAGTCTACTGTACAGAGATAATACAGTCTGTGTAGTATGGAGAGACAGTCTACTGTACAGAGATAATACAGTCTGTGTACTATGGAGAGACAGTCTACTGTACAGAGATAATACAAGTCTGTGTAGTATGGAGAGACAGTCTACTGTACAGAGATAATACAGTCTGTGTAGTATGGAGAGACAGTCTACTGTACAGAGATAATACAAGTCTGTGTAGTATGGAGAGACAGTCTACTGTACAGAGATAATACAAGTCTGTGTAGTATGGAGAGACAGTCTACTGTATTTCCTGTGATGTCATTCTTTAGATATAGACACGTGGTTGTTGGGTTACCTGTATTGATGCCCCCTACAGGCACTATATACACCATATGTGTGATTGCTACAGTGAATCTTCTTGTATTTACTGTATACACATTATCTGTCACATGTCATCTCCAGTCTCCCTGCTATAATCTCCGCTGAGTTCCCCCATCCTGAGCTCCATCTATCATGGAGGGGAGATCACATACGATCTTTCCATGCTTTGACCTTCCTGTCCTTTTCCCCAAGGGGCTAATAATGTGACCCTCAATCTCTCCTCAGTGGTCCCGGAGATGAGATTTCCCTGAAGATCCCGATATCTACAGTATACATATATTCAGTACAATGTGAGGAGGCTGAAGGTGCGATCGTGTCTGAGCGCCAGTAATGTCCCTTATATAGTTCTGTCTCAGAGTATCTGAATGTGGGCAGAGATCCCAAATGTACGTACAGAGGAAAGTGCCGAACATATATTTAGGGTTACTCATCCGGTCCAACTGTTAGGACGCCTCCATTTTTCTAGCTATTTTTGACATTAACACAGTCCTACTACAACGAATGGCATGAAATGGTTAAAAAATAAGTTAAAAATATT
Source organism: Leptodactylus fallax (assembly GCA_947044405.1). Classification (NCBI taxonomy): domain Eukaryota; kingdom Metazoa; phylum Chordata; class Amphibia; order Anura; family Leptodactylidae; genus Leptodactylus; species Leptodactylus fallax. The sequence continues at coordinate 37,714 of CAMRHE010001688.1, forward strand.
TTTTTAAAAATGAATTTCTAACCTCAACAGTAACAATAGGAGGATTTTTTTTTTAAATGTAACCAAATGTTTTTTTTAGGGGGAAGCATTAAGGAGTGATGCTCCGCAGCACAGAATGCAATTTATGGTTGACATTGGATGCAAACTATTCCTATATATGTCTTAAGTTTTGGAAATTTCGATTAAACCCCCCCATTCTATATAAGCAGTGTTGGATCAGACTGCGGCACTGCGCCCTCTGGGGCAGGGTCTGGGCAGCAGGGCAGCGCCGGTTACTATCATAATGGCAAGAAAAAGGCAATTACTGCAAAAAAGACAGAAAATATAACCCTTAGAAGTGAAGGTCTATCCGGCAGAGAAACTGCCAGGAACACGAAGGCAACCGACAGTACAGAGTCCTACACCATCAAAAGGTGCTGGAAACCTGGAGACAACTCTGACAGGAAGAGATCTGGGAGACCAAAAGCCACTGCAAAATCACATGACGAGTTATTGAGAGTCAACAAATTGTGTGATCGACGGCCGACAGCAGAAAATCTTCAAGCAAAACTTAATGCAGCGAAAGTAAACAAGATTCATTTAATCTGTGAAGAGAAGGCCTGACTTCTAACAGCAGCTCTGACAGGTCTGAAATCCTTAAGAAAACCAATGCTCAGATTGCAAAATATGCCGAGCAGCCTCTCCAGTGGACGACAGAAGAGGAGAAGGAATGCTGAATCAAAATGTGATATCCTTGTTACAGCTCGCAGGGTTCTGTGCCTCACTGAGTAGGTGACAGGATGGAAACTCAGTGTGAGACACCAAACATGGAGGAGGAAGTGTGATGGAGGGTCTGGGGCTCTTCTACTGGATACAGAGATGGCAACTTCCCAAAAATATATGTACAACAATATAACTACTATAATACTGCTCCTATGTACAAGAATATAACTACTATAATACTGCTCCTATGTACAAGAATATAACTACTATAATACTGCTCCTATGTACAAGAATATAACTACTATAGTACTACCTCCTATGTACAAGAATATAACTACTATAATACTGCTCCTATGTACAAGACTATAACTACTATAATACTACCTCCTATGTACAAGAATATAACTACTATAATACTACTCCTATGTACAAGAATATAACTACTATAATACTACTCCTATGTACAAGAATATAACTACTATAATACTACTCCTATGTACAAGAATATAACTACTATAATACTACCTGCTATGTACAAGAATATAACTACTATAATACTGCTCCTATGTACAAGAATATAACTACTATAATACTGCTCCTATGTACAAGAATATAACTACTATAATACTGCTCCTATGTACAAGAATATAACTACTATAATACTACTCCTATGTACAAGAATATAACTACTATAATACTGCTCCTATGTACAAGAATATAACTACTATAATACTACCTCCTATGTACAAGAATATAACTACTATAATACTACTCCTATGTACAAGAATATAACTACTATAATACTACTCCTATGTACAAGAATATAACTACTATAATACTACCTCCTATGTACAAGAATATAACTACTATAATACTGCTCCTATGTACAAGAATATAACTGCTATAATACTGGTCCTATGTACAAGAATATAACTACTATAATACTACCTCCTATGTACAAGAATATAACTACTATAATACTACTCCTATGTACAAGAATATAACTACTATAATACTACTCCTATGTACAAGAATATAACTACTATAATACTGCTCCTATGTACAAGAATATAACTACTATAATACTGCTCCTATGTACAAGAATATAACTACTATAATACTGCTCCTATGTACAGGAATATAACTACTATAATACTGCCCCTATGTACAAGAATATAACTATTATAATACAGCTCCTATGTCCTATGTACAAGAATATAACTACTATAATACTACTCCTATGTACAAGAATATAACTACTATAATACTGCTCCTATGTACAAGAATATAACTACTATAATACTACTCCTATGTACAAGAATATAACTACTATAATACTACTCCTATGTACAAGAATATAACTACTATAATACTGCTCCTATGTACAAGAATATAACTACTATAATACTGCTCCTATGTACAAGAATATAACTACTATAATACTGCTCCTATGTACAAGAATATAACTACTATAATACTACCTCCTATGTACAAGAATATAACTACTATAATACTACTCCTATGTACAAGAATATAACTACTATAATACTGCTCCTATATACAAGAATATAACTACTATAATACTGCCCCCTATGTACAAGAATATAACTACTATAATACTGCTCCTATGTACAAGAATATAACTACTATAATACTACTCCTATGTACAAGAATATAACTACTATAATACTGCTCCTATGTACAGGAATATAACTACTATAATACTGCTCCTATGTACAAGAATATAACTACTATAATACTGCCCCCTATGTACAAGAATATAACTACTATAATACTGCTCCTATGTACAAGAATATAACTACTATAATACAGCTCCTATGTACAAGAATATAACTACTATAATACTACCCCCTATGTACAAGAATATAACTACTATAATACTGCTCCTATGTACAAGAATATAACTGCTATAATACTGGTCCTATGTACAAGAATATAACTACTATAATACTACTCCTATGTACAAGAATATAACTACTATAATACTGCTCCTATGTACAAGAATATAACTACTATACTACTGCTCCTATGTACAAGAATATAACTACTATAATACTACTCCTACGTACAAGAATATAACTACTATAATACTACTCCTATGTACAAGAATATAACTACTATAATACTACCTCCTATGTACAAGAATATAACTACTATAATACTGCTCCTGTGTACAAGAATATAACTACTATAATACTACTCCTATGTACAAGAATATAACTACTATAATACTACTCCTATGTACAAGAATATAACTACTATAATACTGCTCCTATGTACAAGAATATAACTACTATAATACTGCTCCTGTGTACAAGAATATAACTACTATAATACTACTCCTGTGTACAAGAATATAACTACTATAATACTACCTCCTATGTACAAGAATATAACTACTATAATACTGCTCCTATGTACAAGAATATAACTACTATAATACTACTCCTATGTACAAGAATATAACTACTATAATACTACCTCCTATGTACAAGAATATAACTACTATAATACTACTCCTATGTACAAGAATATAACTACTATAATACTACTCCTATGTACAAGAATATAACTACTATAATACTACCTCCTATGTACAAGAATATAACTACTATAATACTGCCTCCTATGTACAAGAATATAACTACTATAATACTGCTCCTGTGTACAAGAATATAACTACTATAATACTACTCCTGTGTACAAGAATATAACTACTATAATACTGCCCCCTATGTACAAGAATATAACTACTATAATACTACCTCCTATGTACAAGAATATAACTACTATAATACTGCTCCTATGTACAAGAATATAACTACTATAATACTACTCCTATGTACAAGAATATAACTACTATAATACTACTCCTATGTACAAGAATATAACTACTATTATACTACCTCCTATGTACAAGAATATAACTACTATAATACTGCTCCTATGTACAAGAATATAACTACTATAATACTACTATGTACAAGAATATAACTACTATAATACTACCTCCTATGTACAAGAATATAACTACTATAATACTGCTCCTATGTACAAGAATATAACTACTATAATACTACCTCCTATGTACAAGAATATAACTACTATAATACTGCTCCTATGTACAAGAATATAACTACTATAATACTACCTCCTATGTACAAGAATATAACTACTATAATACTACCTCCTATGTACAAGAATATAACTACTATAATACTACCTCCTATGTACAAGAATATAACTACTATAATTCTACCTCCTATGTACAAGAATATAACTACTATAATACTGCTCCTATGTACAAGAATATAACTACTATAATACTGCTCCTATGTACAAGAATATAACTACTATAATACTGCTCCTATGTACAAGAATATAACTACTATAATACTACCTCCTATGTACAAGAATATAACTACTATAATACTGCTCCTATGTACAAGAATATAACTACTTTAATACTACTCCTATGTACAAGAATATAACTACTATAATACTACCTCCTATGTACAAGAATATAACTACTATAATACTACCTCCTATGTACAAGAATATAACTACTATAATACTGCTCCTATGTACAAGAATATAACTACTATAATACTACTCCTATGTACAAGAATATAACTACTATAATACTACTATGTACAAGAATAAAACTACTATAATACTGCTCCTATGTACAAGAATATAACTACTATAATACTACTCCTATGTACAAGAATATAACTACTATAATACTACTATGTACAAGAATATAACTACTATAATACTGCTCCTATGTACAAGAATATAACTACTATAATACTACCTCCTATGTACAAGAATATAACTACTATAATACTACCTCCTATGTACAAGAATATAACTACTATAATACTACCTCCTATGTACAAGAATATAACTACTATAATACTGCTCCTATGTACAAGAATATAACTACTATAATACTGCTCCTATGTACAAGAATATAACTACTATAATACTGCTCCTATGTACAAGAATATACCTACTATAATACTGCTCCTATGTACAAGAATATAACTACTATAATACTGCCCCTATGTACAAGAATATAACTACTATAATACTACTCCTATGTACAAGAATATAACTACTATAATACTACCTCCTATGTACAAGAATATAACTACTATAATACTGCTCCTATGTACAAGAATATAACTACTATAATACTACTCCTATGTACAAGAATATAACTACTATAATACTGCTCCTATGTACAAGAATATAACTACTATAATACTGCCCCCTATGTACAAGAATATAACTACTATAATACTGCCCCCTATGTACAAGAATATAACTACTATAATACTACCTCCTATGTACAAGAATATAACTACTATAATACTACTATGTACAAGAATATAACTACTATAATACTACCTCCTATGTACAAGAATATAACTACTATAATACTTCCTCCTATGTACAAGAATATAACTACTATAATACTGCTCCTATGTACAAGAATATAACTACTATAATACTACTCCTATGTACAAGAATATAACTACTATAATACTGCTCCTATGTACAAGAATATAACTACTATAATACTACTCCTATGTACAAGAATATAACTACTATAATACTGCTCCTATGTACAAGAATATAACTACTATAATACTACTCCTATGTACAAGAATATAACTACTATAATACTACCTCCTATGTACAAGAATATAACTATTATAATACTGCTCCTATGTACAAGAATATAACTACTATAATACTGCCTCCTATGTACAAGAATATAACTACTATAATACTGCTCCTATGTACAAGAATATAACTACTATAATACTGCCCCTATGTACAAGAATATAACTACTATAATACTACCTCCTATGTACAAGAATATAACTACTATAATACTGCTCCTATGTACAAGAATATAACTACTATAATACTGCTCCTATGTACAAGAATATAACTACTATAATACTGCTGCTATGTACAAGAATATAACTACTATAATACTGCTCCTATGTACAAGAATATAACTACTATAATACTACTCCTATGTACAAGAATATAACTACTATAATACTGCTCCTATGTACAAGAATATAACTACTATAATACTGCTCCTATGTACAAGAATATAACTACTATAATACTACTCCTATGTACAAGAATATAACTACTATAATACTACTATGTACAAGAATAAAACTACTATAATACTGCTCCTATGTACAAGAATATAACTACTATAATACTACTCCTATGTACAAGAATATAACTACTATAATACTACTATGTACAAGAATATAACTACTATAATACTGCTCCTATGTACAAGAATATAACTACTATAATACTACCTCCTATGTACAAGAATATAACTACTATAATACTACCTCCTATGTACAAGAATATAACTACTATAATACTACCTCCTATGTACAAGAATATAACTACTATAATACTGCTCCTATGTACAAGAATATAACTACTATAATACTGCTCCTATGTACAAGAATATAACTACTATAATACTGCTCCTATGTACAAGAATATACCTACTATAATACTGCTCCTATGTACAAGAATATAACTACTATAATACTGCCCCTATGTACAAGAATATAACTACTATAATACTACTCCTATGTACAAGAATATAACTACTATAATACTACCTCCTATGTACAAGAATATAACTACTATAATACTGCTCCTATGTACAAGAATATAACTACTATAATACTACTCCTATGTACAAGAATATAACTACTATAATACTGCTCCTATGTACAAGAATATAACTACTATAATACTGCCCCCTATGTACAAGAATATAACTACTATAATACTGCCCCCTATGTACAAGAATATAACTACTATAATACTACCTCCTATGTACAAGAATATAACTACTATAATACTACTATGTACAAGAATATAACTACTATAATACTACCTCCTATGTACAAGAATATAACTACTATAATACTTCCTCCTATGTACAAGAATATAACTACTATAATACTACTATGTACAAGAATATAACTACTATAATACTACTCCTATGTACAAGAATATAACTACTATAATACTGCTCCTATGTACAAGAATATAACTACTATAATACTACTCCTATGTACAAGAATATAACTACTATAATACTGCTCCTATGTACAAGAATATAACTACTATAATACTACTCCTATGTACAAGAATATAACTACTATAATACTACCTCCTATGTACAAGAATATAACTATTATAATACTGCTCCTATGTACAAGAATATAACTACTATAATACTGCCCCTATGTACAAGAATATAACTACTATAATACTGCCTCCTATGTACAAGAATATAACTACTATAATACTGCTCCTATGTACAAGAATATAACTACTATAATACTGCCCCTATGTACAAGAATATAACTACTATAATACTACCTCCTATGTACAAGAATATAACTACTATAATACTGCTCCTATGTACAAGAATATAACTACTATAATACTGCTCCTATGTACAAGAATATAACTACTATAATACTGCTGCTATGTACAAGAATATAACTACTATAATACTGCTCCTATGTACAAGAATATAACTACTATAATACTACTCCTATGTACAAGAATATAACTACTATAATACTGCTCCTATGTACAAGAATATAACTCCTAAAATAATATAATATAATATAATCATTGTCATATAATAATACAGCATGATATAATAACAATACAATGTAATATAATCATTCAGTATAATATACAATATAAGAATACAATATACAGCTGCATCTCAATAAATTTGAATATCTTTAAAACTCTTGGAATTCTGTGTGTAAATAATCTAGAAAATATAAGAGGTCACTTTATTAATTTAATTACTGAAATAAATAAAGGTTTCAAAGATATTCTAATTTATTGAGATGCCGCTGTATCTATTATTAAATATAATAAGATGCAGAATTTCTAGAAATCCTTTCATTACATTTTCTCCCCTTTTTCTTCTTAGAATTCTTCATATATCTTGTCACAATCTGTCTGTGACTTGTGAATATTAAATTTTGGTCAACAGGATCTTGATATTTGGGGAAAATTTTTAGTAAAAAATGTCCTAAATACGAGAAATCTGAAGAGACCTGAAGTCATTGGCCAAGTCTCCCACATCTTCCAGTGACTTTTTCGGATTTGTGGTCGCAGCCTCCCCCTCCCCCCGCCCGCCCTTCACACCCCGTCCATAAATGAAGAATTTCACATTGATCCGTTCATGCGAGTCTAATAAATCTCTCCGGCACCGCCGCGCTCCCCCCATGGCCGGGCTCGACCGTAAAAAAGATGAAGAACCCGGCGACAAGGGGCTCAAACTCGTTGGCGCAAAATTTCTTGTAACTCAGCAGAATGAGATGGAACATAATGGGCGAAGTAAGGGGCCCCTGGTGGTCGCTGCGGCAAGGCCAGAGCACGGGGAGGAAATCGTAGCAGGATGTCATTAGTCAGGAGCCAGGACCAAGCCGCTGTGACCTGAAGATTTACCTGAGGAATAATGACAGGCGTGGGAGGAAAGCCGAGACTGTACAGAAAGTTACACGGAAAGTTGGGAAAAATGACATAAAGATACCTATAGATATAAAGAATCCGGTACAGTAAGTGTATAAGTATATATTAACTAGTTCCTGACCATCATAATAGAGAATACCCACTGCTGATCACATGACCAGTGTTCTGAGCAACTGCAGGATACTATGTATATAACAGGTTACATTTATATATCTCTGATCAACTCATCTTGTCTGATTTACAGCCAAACATGAAGGGATTGAACAGCTTTGTTGTATCCAGCCGCAATGTCGGGAAAGGATTCCTGTACGAGTACAGACTGACCGACCTGAAGATCCCGCAAAGCTACGAGGTGAAGATTATACCACACACCGTCTCTGGACCTGGTGACTCCGCCTCCCGGACAATCCGCTACAAAGAGCGTAAGTAACATTGCTGACAACCAGCCTGTATATATCATGTGTGAGAGGTTGTCACAGCCCCGCCCCCTGTTACTGACATCACTGATATAATGACATGTGATCAGACATGAGATCTGCACACCTTATACTACAGTACAGCTATTCATCTATTACTACTGACACCCAGCTGTATATATCATGTGTGAGAGGTTGTCACAGCCCCGCCCCCTGTTACTGACATCACTGATATAATATAGTGACATGTGATCAGACATGAGATCCGCACACCTTATACTACAGTACAGCTATTCATCTATTACTACTGACACCCAGCTGTATATATCATGTCTGAGAGGTTGTCACAGCCCCGCCCCCTGTTACTGACATCACTGATATAATGACATGTGATCAGACATGAGATCCGCACACCTTATACTACAGTACAGCTATTCATCTATTACTACTGACAACCAGCCTGTATATATCATGTCTGAGAGGTTGTCACAGCCCCGCCCCCTGTTACTGACATCACTGATATAATGACATGTGATCAGACATGAGATCCGCACACCTTATACTACAGTACAGCTATTCATCTATTACTACTGACACCCAGCTGTATATATCATGTCTGAGAGGTTGTCACAGCCCCGCCCCCTGTTACTGACATCACTGATATAATGACATGTGATCAGACATGAGATCCGCACACCTTATACTACAGTACAGCTATTCATCTATTACTACTGACAACCGGCTGTATATATCATGTGTGAGAGGTTGTCACAGCCCCGCCCCCTGTTACTGACATCACTGATATAATGACATGTGATCAGACATGAGATCCGCACACCTTATACTACAGTACAGCTATTCATCTATTACTACTGACAACCAGCTGTATATATCATATCTGAGAGGTTGTCACAGCCCCGCCCCCTGTTACTGACATCACTGATATAATATAATGACATGTGATCAGACATGAGATCCGCACACCTTATACTACAGTACAGCTATTCATCTATTACTACTGACAACCAGCTGTATATATCATATCTGAGAGGTTGTCACAGCCCCGCCCCCTGTTACTGACATCACTGATATAATATAGTGACATGTGATCAGACATGAGATCCGCACACCTTATACTACAGTACAGCTATTCATCTATTACTACTGACACCCAGCTGTATATATCATGTGTGAGAGGTTGTCACAGCCCCGCCTCCTGTTACTGACATCACTGATATAATGACATGTGATCAGACATGAGATCCGCACACCTTATACTACAGTACAGCTATTCATCTATTACTACTGACACCCAGCTGTATATATCATGTCTGAGAGGTTGTCACAGCCCCGCCCCCTGTTACTGACATCACTGATATAATATAGTGACATGTGATCAGACATGAGATCCGCACACCTTATACTACAGTACAGCTATTCATCTATTACTACTGACACCCAGCCTGTATATATCATGTCTGAGAGGTTGTCACAGCCCCGCCCCCTGTTACTGACATCACTGATATAATGACATGTGATCAGACATGAGATCCGCACACCTTATACTACAGTACAGCTATTCATCTATTACTACTGACAACCAGCTGTATATATCATGTCTGAGAGGTTGTCACAGCCCCGCCCCCTGTTACTGACATCACTGATATAATGACATGTGATCAGACATGAGATCCGCACACCTTATACTACAGTACAGCTATTCATCTATTACTACTGACAACCAGCTGTATATATCATGTGTGAGAGGTTGTCACAGCCCCGCCCCCTGTTACTGACATCACTGATATAATGACATGTGATCAGACATGAGATCCGCACACCTTATACTACAGTACAGCTATTCATCTATTACTACTGACACCCAGCTGTATATATCATGTCTGAGAGGTTGTCACAGCCCCGCCCCCTGTTACTGACATCACTGATATAATATAATGACATGTGATCAGACATGAGATCCGCACACCTTATACTACAGTACAGCTATTCATCTATTACTACTGACACCCAGCTGTATATATCATGTGTGAGAGGTTGTCACAGCCCCGCCCCCTGTTACTGACATCACTGATATAATGACATGTGATCAGACATGAGATCCGCACACCTTATACTACAGTACAGCTATTCATCTATTACTACTGACACCCAGCTGTATATATCATGTGTGAGAGGTTGTCACAGCCCCGCCCCCTGTTACTGACATCACTGATATAATATAATGACATGTGATCAGACATGAGATCCGCACACCTTATACTACAGTACAGCTATTCATCTATTACTACTGACAACCAGCTGTATATATCATGTGTGAGAGGTAGTCACAGCCCCGCCCCCTGTTACTGACATCACTGATATAATGACATAGATTACAGTAGACATGTCTGTGTCGCGGTGGGGGGCACTCTGCTCGCTCCACTCTCATGTCCGTTTTCCGCGCGGTTTCTCCTCGGTGTCTCCTGTGAGCTGTCCTGTCTGTCTGGCCAGCACTAGATCAGTGACGCGTGAAGCCTCGGAGAGTCGGCCTGCTCTGTGTGTACAGCTGCTCCACGTCACCGGCCCCAGCGCGCTCGCCATAATGCATCTGTACCATGGGGGGGTGTAAATATTTTATATAGTCATTGCAGTTAACTCTCTGCAGCCCGCAGCCTTAATAGATGTCAGATAGTAAGTGTGTCAGAAGGATAAGCATGGCGGCTGGAATGGTTTATATGTATTGTCGGGAGTCGCTCTGCACTGCCTCGTCTCTGCTGCTCGGCTGTAACTTAAGTAATGAGCTGTTTTGTTTTATTTTCCAGCTGTCAACTACCCGAGTCAATCAGGTGAGTATGTATATACGTGTATATATGTGTATGTGTGTATATACTTGTGTGTCTGTGTATAAATATAGATATAGATATGTATATGTATATATATACAGTGGCTTTTGAAAAGTCTTCACACCCCTGAACTTTGTCACATTTTGTCACAACCACAAACTTAAATGTATTTTATTGAGATATTCAGTGATAGAAAAACACAAAGTATCAGATAATTGTAAAGTGGAAGGAAAATGATACAAGGTTATCAAAACTGTAAACGAATAAAAATCTGACAAGTGTGATGTGCAAAAGTCTTCAGCCCCCTGTACTCTGATACCCCTAAATATAATCCAGTGCACACAATTGCCTTCAGAAGTCATTAAATGAGTTACTAGAGTCCGGCTGTGTGTGATGTAGTCTCAGTATAAATACAGAGAGAGAGAACAAACTGCATCATGAAGACCAAGGAACTGACCAGACAGCTTAGAGAGAAAGTTGTGGAGAAGTGTAAAGCAGGGATAGGTTATAGAAACATATCCCAAGGAGCGCTGCTCAATCCATCATCCAAAAATGGAAAAAGTATTCTACAACTGCAAACCTACCAAGACATGGCCGTCCACCTAAACTAACAGATCACTGAGCAAGGAGAGCGCTGGTCAGAGAAGCAGCCGAGAGGCCCCTGGTCACTGTGGAGGAGCTGCAGAAATCCTCAGGTACAGGGAGAATCTGTCCACAGGACAACTAGAAGTCACTGCGCACCCCACAAATCTGCCAATCTATATGGAGGAGCGGCAAGAAGGAAACCATTGTTGTAAGAAAGACATAAGAAGTGGCGTCTGCAGTTTATGGCCACAAGTCATATAGGGGACACAGCAAACACGTGGGAGAAGGTGCTCTGCTCAGAGACCAAAGGGGAGCTCTATGGCCTAAATACAAAGTAACCCTGCTCATCCCCCTGAGCACCCCGTCATCCCCACTGTGACACATAGGGGGCAGCATCATGCTGGGGGGACAGGGAAGCTGCTCAGAGGGGATGGCAAGATGGAGGGAGCTAAATACAGGCCAATCCTGGAAGAAAACCTGAGACTGGAGGCTGCAAAAGAGACTGGGAAGGAGATTCCAGCAAGACAATGACCCTAAACCTCCGGCCTGAGCTCCAGGGGAAGGTTTAGATGACAGAATATTCCGGGGTTAGAATGGCCCAGTCACAGTCCAGACCCAAATCCCATTGAGCATCTGTGGCAAGACATGAGAATTACTGATCACAGACACTCCATCCAATCTGGCTGCAAAGAAGAAGAAGGGGCAGAAATCTCATCTCTAGATGTGCAAAGCTGGAAGAGACCGAGCCCAAAAGACTTGGAGCTGGAATTGTGGCCAAAGGCGGCTCCACAAAGTATTGCTATAGGGGGCTGAAGACTTTTGCACGTCACACTTGTATACCTGTATAATACAGGATGTAACTCAGGATCAGTACAGGATAAGTAATGTAATGTATGTACACAGTGACTGCACCAGCGGAATAGTGAGCGCAGCTCTGGAGTATAATACAGGATGTAACTCAGGATCAGTACAGGATAAGTAATGTAATGTATGTACACAGTGACTGCACCAGCAGAATAGTGAGCGCAGCTCTGGAGTATAATACAGGATAAGTAATGTAATGTATGTACACAGTGACTGTACCAGCAGAATAGTGAGTGCAGCTCTGGAGTATAATACAGGATGTAACTGAGGATCAGTACAAGATAAGTAATGTAATGTATGTACACAGTGACTGCACCAGCAGAATAGTGAGCGCAGCTCTGGAGTATAATACAGGATGTAACTCAGGATCAGTACAGGATAAGTAATGTAATGTATGTACACAGTGACTGCACCAGCAGAATAGTGAGTGCAGCTCTGGAGTATAATACAGGATGTAACTGAGGATCAGTACAAGATAAGTAATGTAATGTATGTACACAGTGACTGCACCAGCAGAATAGTGAGCGCAGCTCTGGAGTATAATACAGGATGTAACTCAGGATCAGTACAGGATAAGTAATGTAATGTATGTACACAGTGACTGCACCAGCAGAATAGTGAGTGCAGCTCTGGAGTATAATACAGGATAAGTAATGTAATGTATGTACACAGTGACTGCACCAGCAGAATAGTGAGCGCAGCTCTGGAGTATAATACAGGATGTAACTCAGGATCAGTACAGGATAAGTAATGTAATGTATGTACACAGTGACTGCACCAGCAGAATAGTGAGCGCAGCTCTGGAGTATAATACAGGATGTAACTCAGGATCAGTACAGGATAAGTAATGTAATGTATGTACACAGTGACTGCACCAGCAGAATAATGAGCGCAGCTCTGGAGTATAATACAGGATAAGTAATGTAATGTATGTACACAGTGACTGTACCAGCAGAATAGCGAGCGCAGCT
>CAMRHE010001689.1:0-51342 GCA_947044405.1 Leptodactylus fallax
CAGATGGCCAAACCGGTCAGGGTTAAAATGGCCGCCCGCCACGTGGAGAGAGGGGAGACCGCCGTCCGGGTGCCAGCAGGACCAGCGGCCCCAGCGGTGCCTGCACAGCCCAGGCCGGCCCACGAGCGCAGCCCCAGAACGGCAGCTCCACCCCAGCTCCAGGCCACAGCAGCGCGGGACAGAGCGGCTCCGGCAGCGGCGGTGGGAGTGTATGGCCGCCGGCCACGTGTAGCGATCACCGACTACTACCCAACGGAGAAGGACACCGGCAGAACGGGAGCTCTGGAACCAGGAGGAGGGCCTCAGAAGTGCGTTCCAGCGGACAGCGAACCCGGGCACCGGTAAGCAAGGATGGATTTCAGGATGGATGAGCGGCTCTAGCCGGAGCTCCGCTCACATGCGACCGTCCATGTCGCGCGCTAGCCACGCCCCCCCAGGTGGATTATATTTATCATCATCAGTCATTTAGGACAACATTGGATCATTCAGAGATCCTCACTGAACTTCTGGACTGAGTTTGCTGCACTGAAAGTAAAGGGGCCGAATAATATTGCACGCCCCACTTTTTAGTTTTTTATTTTTTACAAAAGTTTAAAATAACCAATAAATTTCGTTCCACTTCACAATTGTGTCCCACTTGTTGATTCTTCACCAAAAAAATTAACATTTTATATCTTTATGTTTGAAGCCTGAAATGTGGCAAAAGGTTGAAAAGTTCAAGGGGACCGAATACTTTCGCAAGGCACTGTAGGCTGTGTTCATCTTCTATTCTCCTCCTGGCACCCTGACTCCTACTCTTTAGTACCGCTGGGAGCTGAAAGGAGAAAAGAAAATGCACGCAGGCTGTGTGCCAGAGCAGGTCCTGTCGGCCACATTACTGCTCTGTATGTGTAATATAATTATACAGCTTGAAGCACGGGGGAGGGGCACCCAAAGGTGCCCCAAACTCTGTGGGGGGTAGCGGTGGAGATGAGTAGGCCGCAGCTTAAGGGCAGATAGTAGTGCAGCTTGGTACTCACTGTCTGCACCTGACCCACTTTTCAGTGCCGCCCCCATCAGGAACAATGTGATCTGCTGCCTGAGGCGAGATGCTCATGTTGCTCATGGCAGAGGCGACCCTGATTATGGAATAATTTGGGATAGCTGGATTTGATCACAACATGTGTCTTTTTCAGGTTTTTAAGAACTACAAGTAAAAAGTATTTGAACATTCATAAAATCAGAATTGGCTAATAAATTACAGAGGTTAAAGAACTTTATTAATCGATTAACAAGCAGAAACCATGTATAAACAATTGTGTCCAAAGTCTGAATCAATGAAAATGCGGAAAAAGTTTCACATATTAATGTGTAATAGATGATAAACATAGAAAAGTCACACTTGGTGCATGGTGAACAATTATAAGAGTGAAAAGTATTAATAAATGTAAAACCAGATAAACTTCAGTTACTAAATTATGACAAAGAGAAGACTCAAAGTCCGCAGCCATTGCACTAACATATCTCTTTGGAAAAATGACAACACCCTCATTGCTCCAAAGAGCTAATTTGCATATTGACAAAAACAGTGATATCTCAACAATGGAGTCAGTGATTCACAAGGGGAAAACACTTTGATTCAGGTGAATCTAACCTATCTATCTGCAGTGCTGGGGTGATATGCTGGGTCTGGTGACACTTACCTATCTATCTGCAGGACTGGGGTGATATGCTGGTTCTGTTGACACTAACCTATCTATCTGCAGGGCTGGGGTGATATGCTGGTTCTGGTGACACTAACCTATCTATCTGCAGGGCTGGGGGGATATGCTGGGTCTGGTGACACTAACCTATCTATCTGCAGGACTGGGGTGATATGCTGGGTCTGGTGACACTTACCTATCTATCTGCAGGACTGGGGTGATATGCTGGGTCTGGTGACACTAACCTATCTATCTGCAGGACTGGGGTGATATGCTGGTTCTGTTGACACTAACCTATCTATCTGCAGGGCTGGGGTGATATGCTGGTTCTGTTGACACTAACCTATCTATCTGCAGGGCTGGGGTGATATGCTGGTTCTGGTGACACTAACCTATCTATCTGCAGGACTGGGGTGATATGCTGGGTCTGGTGACACTAACCTATCTATCTGCAGGGCTGGGGTGATATGCTGGTTCTGGTGACACTAACCTATCTATCTGCAGGGCTGGGGTTATATTCTGGTTCTGGTGACACTAACCTATCTATCTGCAGGGCTGGGGTGATATGCTGGTTCTGGTGACAATAACCTATCTATCTGCAGGGCTGGGGTGATATGCTAGTTCTGGTGACACTAACCTATCTATCTGCAGGGCTGGAGTGATATGATGGGGTCTGGTGACACTAACCTATCTATCTGCAGGGCTGGGGTGATATGCTGGTTCTGGTGACACTAACCTATCTATCTGCAGGGCTGGGGTGATATACTGGTTCTGGTGACACTAACCTATCTATCTGCAGGGCTGGGGTGATATGCTGGTTCTGGTGACACTAACCTATCTATCTGCAGGGCTGGGGTGATATGCTGGTTCTGGTGACACTAACCTATCTATCTGCAGGGCTGGGGTGATATGCTAATTCTGGGACACAGACTCCTTTTGAGATTCATGGACTTTATAAGGTTACTGTTATTGTTATTTGTGACTTTCATTACCTACAAAACCTTTTTTATTAGACATCCCCATGAGTAACTTTTGGTCTACATTCAAACAACCATGGTCATATCGATTCATTTTTTACACCATTTTTCATCTGTTCTGTGTTTGTTTTTCTGTTTTCGAGGGTCAATGTCAGTTGTTTTGCATCCATTTTACAAGATCACATAAATTTCATTGGTCTCTTCTTTGTACCCTACCTCCTGATCTGCTTCTAGCAGCGGTCACCTGCATGCACATCTGTTTGGTGGCCATTAAAATTTACTTATCGACTTCAATGGTGGTCATGTGGCCATCAAAACAGCCAAAAATAGGACACATTCTATTTTTTGAAAGCCTGTTAAAATGGACCATTAAAAAAAATAGTGTGTGATTTAGCAGCAATGGAAACATCCATGTGACAACAGTTACAAAAATGGTTATCACATGGCCGTTTTTCACCTTCAAAATTCAGTTTGGGTTTGGGTTTGCCAGTTCGAGCCACAAGTTCAGTTCAGGTCAGAAATCAGTTCACTGTCAATTTCCTTTTTGCTTTTTAAAATAAATAAATGGCCCAAAGATTATCCTTTTTGGATACTGCTGCCCCTTACAAGCATTTAAATAGTTATCCCTTTGTAGGGATTAGCAAAAAGATTTGGTATTTGGAAAATTAAGTTGCAATGGATTTTTTATTGTTCACATCTTTTTGATATGTCAATAAAAACAGTCCAGAACAAGAAGGAAAAGGCTGCAGGGGATATCGGGCTTTCTGGTGGTGTGTAACTATAGTGGCAGTGGTGGTAGGACCGTATGGAAGAGGATAGGCAAGGCTATTGAAGTCGATGGTCCCGCTGTGTGCTGGTAGCAGTGATGGAAGGGGTGGCAGGACCGTATGGAAGAGGATATACAAGGCAGGAGATGGTCCTGTTGTGTGGTGGTAGCAGTGATGGAAGGGGTGGCAGGACTGTATGGAAGAGGATAGACAAGGTAGGAGATGGTCCTGTTGTGTGGTGGTAGCAGTGATGGAAGGGGTGGCAGGACCGTATGGAAGAGGATATACAAGGCAGGAGATGGTCCTGTTGTGTGGTGGTAGCAGTGATGGAAGGGGTGGCAGGACCGTATGGAAGAGGATAGACAAGGTAGGAGATGGTCCTGTTGTGTGGTGGTAGCAGTGATGGAAGGGGTGGCAGGACCATATGGAAGAGGATACACAAGGCAGGAGATGGTCCCTCTGTGTGGTGGTAGCAGTGATGGAAGGGGTGGCAGGACCGTATGGAAGAGGATAGACAAGGCAGGAGATGGTCCCGCTGTGTGGTGGTAGCAGTGATGGAAGGGGTGGCAGGACCGTATGGAAGAGGATAGACAAGGCAGGAGATGGTCCTGCTCTGTGGTAGTAGCAGTGATGGAAGAGGTGCCAGGAGAGTTTGAAATAGGATAGACAAGTCAAGTGTGTGACTTGTGTAGGGCTCGTAGTCCCAGGAGCAGCAGCAGTACAACAGGGAACAAGTAGGCAGCAGCAGTGGTATTATCGGGCCTGTGATAAATTCCCCACAACCACAACCATTGTCAGCAATGGCAGAACATCAGCTGAAGGTGTGTGAAAATCCTACTGGAGCCATGTCCCATTAATTTCCAGAAATCTAAATTTTTCCACACTTTTATTTGACAACTTGGTTCACTTCGTTGTTAAGACACCACCAATAGCCTCTCTGACAATACACTTTAGGCAGCACAAGACTGTACACTCACAGTAAAATGGGCCAGTTCAAATGACCGCCCCAGGGATATGGGTAAATATACATTTTTGTTAAATCATGTAATTTAGAAAGTAGGCGGGGGGAGGGTGTTTAGATTAGTGTAGGAATTACATTTTTTCCAGGACAACCCCTTTAAGGATATTTTTCAGGCAACCTTGTGTTGTACTGTACAGTCCTATAGATTATACATGCTATGCAAAGCATCCTGGGAAAAGAATAGGCAAGAATAGATCAGTGACCCCAATCTGCCACGTGGGAGCCACATGGCTAGTGATCCCCATCTGTGTGGAAGCCTTCAGTTGTGGCCATAAGAACTGGTTACAATGTGAGATAAATACTTGTATCCGCACCTTTTAGAAGTATGAATAGAAATGGTATAATATAATAGAACTAGTAGAATTATAGTAAATCATCTGCAAGTGGCTCCTGACCACTAAAGGTGAATGTAGCCCACAGTGAACTAAAGGTCGGCACCTGTGAGATCAATGCCTGGCTTTCCTGAAACCTAGTGACGTGATCTGGGGTTAAATCTGAACCAGAACATGTCCATAAGGCTGAGAATGGCAGCAGCAATCTGTAGATGTCACTACATTGTCAATACAAGTCATATAGTGTGTGTATGGAGAAGTGTCAGCACTTGGGCAGACAATGTGAAGTCAGGACCACCTGGTATAGTATTCTCAGTTATAAGACTTCTGGGCTCATTCTGTGTTTTACAGCATATTCTCACAGTAGAATGAATGCTTTAGTGTTCCCCACACAGTATAATGACCCATTAGTATCCCACACACAATATAATACACTTCTAGTGTCCTTCACACAGTATAATGCCCCTTTACTGTCCCAAACACAGTATAATGCCCCTTTACTGTCCCAAACACAGTACAATGCCCCTTTAGTGTCCCAAACACAGTATAATGCCCCATTAGTGCCCCACACACAGTATAATACACTTCTAGTGTCCTTCACACAGTATAATGCCCCTTTACTGTCCCAAACACAGCCCAATGCCCCTTTACTGTCCCAAACACAATACAATGCACCTTTAGTGTCCCAAACACAGTATAATACCCCTTTACTGTCCCAAACACAATACAATGCCCCTTTACTGTCCCAAACACAGTATAATGCCCCTTTACTGTCCCAAACACAGTACAATGCCCCTTTACTGTCCCAAACACAGTACAATGCCCCTTTACTGTCCCAAACACAGTACAATGCCCCTTTACTGTCCCAAACACAGTACAATGCCCCTTTACTGTCCCAAACACAGTACAACGCCCCTTTAGTGTCCCAAACACAGTACAATGCCCCTTTACTGTCCCAAACACAATACAATGCCGCTTTACTGTCCCAAACACAGTACAACGCCCTTTTAGTGTCCCAAACACAGTACAATGCCCCTTTACTGTCCCAAACACAGTACAATGCCCCTTTACTGTCCCAAACACAGTACAATGCCCCTTTACTGTCCCAAACACAGTACAACGCCCCTTTAGTGTCCCAAACACAGTACAATGCCCCTTTACTGTCCCAAACACAGTACAATGCCGCTTTACTGTCCCAAACACAGTACAACGCCCCTTTAGTGTCCCAAACACAGTACAATGCCCCTTTACTGTCCCAAACACAGTACAATGCCCCTTTACTGTCCCAAACACAATACAATGCCCCTTTACTGTCCCAAACACAGCACAACGCCCCTTTAGTGTCCCAAACACAGTACAATGCCCCTTTACTGTCCCAAACACAATACAATGCCGCTTTAGTGTCCCAAACACAGAATAATGCCCCTTTACTGTCCCAAACACAGAATAATGCCCCTTTACTGTCCCAAACACAGCACAATGCCCCTTTAGTGTCCCAAACACAGCGCAATGCCCCTTTACTGTCCCAAACACAGCGCAATGCCCCTTTACTGTCCCAAACACAGTACAATGCCCCTTTACTGTCCCAAACAAAGTATAATGCCCCTTTACTGTCCCAAACACAGTATAATGCCCCTTTATTGTCCCAAACACAGTACAATGCCCCTTTACTGTCCCAAACAAAGTATAATGCCCCTTTACTGTCCCAAACACAGTATAATGCCCCTTTAGTGTCCCAAACACAGTACAATGCCCCTTTACTGTCCCAAACACAGTATAATGCCCCATTAGTGTCCAAAACACAGTATAATGTCCCTTTAGTGTCCCAAACACAGTACAATGCTCCTTTACTGTCCCAAACACAGTAGAATGCCCCTTTACTGTCCCAAACACAGCACAATGCCCCTTTACTGTCCCAAACACAGTACAATGCCCCTTTAGTGTCCCAAACACAGCACAATGCCCCTTTACTGTCCCAAACACAGTACAATGTCCCTTTAGTGTCCCAAACACTGCACAATGCCCCGTCCCAAACACAATACATACCCATTTTGTCCCAAACACAGTACAATGCCCCTTTAGTGTCCCAAACACAGCACAATGGCCCCCTTAATACCCCTTAGTGACCCCAAAAAAAAGCTTTCTCCCTGGCTTCTACATGGTACAATGCCCCTTTAGTGTCCCAAACACTGTGCCCACACAGTGATGCTCCTTTATGGCCCTTGTAACTGTCCGCTTTAGTCAAAACACAAAGCACACCAAACTTCGGCGCAACAAAGGGTACACTGGCTCATTGGCGGAAGAAGAAGCAATTAAGAAGAAAAAAAGAAACAGACCAACGGGTTATATACACATAAGACTGCTGTTACGCAGAGGCTCATCTGCCAATCATGGTTATACAGTGTGATATAACCTTAACCTATGCACTGTAAATACTGCTAAACAGAAAGTAAAATTTCACCGAGTTAACCTCTGACATAGCAGATAGTTTGCTGTGTGGGGGCCGCTGTCTATTTCAAGGCAGGGGACAATTTTTTTTCTCTCAACACTCTCATAGTACATAGGTTTGAGGTCACTGATGACTCAGCGCTGAGTCATAGGCATAAATACAGTATAGTGTACAGAGCCGGAATCTGTATACAGTGTAGGGGTACCAACACTGCAGAGGTTGCACCAGGGAACTGCGACTCTGGTTCTATTCACTTAAATTGGGGCAGAGCTGAAGTAAAGGGTTGATGCAGGGTCCATTTTTTTTATTGTCAAAAGCCAAAACCAAGTAAAGTTATACCGTGACTCTGCAACTCAGTATTTTGTTGCACAAAAGTGCCTGAATAAATGAAAAAATGTTTGATAAAACAAAAGGAGAGGGTCATCTGCCAGTGAGAATGTAGGTGACAGCTGGTAAGTAATAGCAGCAGGCCATCTTGTCTGGCACCTGCAGTAAGCAATGGCAAAGAATTATGGAGGACGCAGATGGGATTATAGAGTGTAGTGCTCAGTCAATATCTCAATCATAGCAGGATGATGTTGACAGTGACACTGTGACTTTAAGCCAGTGTTCAGCAACTTTGGCAGATTCTTACTCCCCTGGCACCATAATAGTTAAATACCTTCATAGCGACCTTTCTATTCCATCATTTCTGTGTTCACTGACCCTTTTGAGGCACCTTTTGTCCAGAAGAGTAAGCACAGCAAGAACTGAGATATTCCTTGAGATAGTGTCCCAAGGTTTGTAGAGTTTAATGAGAACAGTCAGCATCTGAACTGTGACATGGTCATAGCCATTACAGAAATCCCAGCCATAAATGCTGACATAAAACATAGTATACAACTAGATAGTGAGGATTAGTGTGCTTCATAGGGGAAGAGATAAAGTAAAACCCCATTCCAAAAAATATGGGAAGCTGTGTAAAAATATAAAGAAAACAAGAATACAATGAGTTGGAAATCTCATCTAACCATATTTTATTCAGAACGAAGCATAGAACACATATCAGAAGGGGAAAGTTACACAATAGAACATACGTAACTTTGACTTTCAACTATTTAGCATATGATTAGTTATGCAGATTCTTGTCATGTAACTACATTGTTACTGTTTTGCTCCTGGTGGTGGAAAAATCTTTTCTTCTTGTCTACTACAAATGACCACTTGTTCTCACATTCCCTAATAGCTCAGGGTGTTATTAGGTGGATTCCCAAGCGAAAGGTCACTGGTTCATATCAAGGATTAGCCATGAAGAAGATTTCCCAAGAAAAGAATAGCAGCATCATCCAGCTCATCGATAGCGGTCTCTGGGCCAAGAAAAGTGTCAAACTGCATCATGTGAGTGCCATGACAGTTGGAAGAATATGAAATGAAGTCCATCCATCTATTCGAAAGCCAACAGGTGACATCCAGGCAAAATATCGGAGTCAACAAGTTCTGGCGCGACAAACACAGCAGTGGAGATAGCTCGTATGCTTCGTAATAGATCACAGACGTCCATGCGAAGCACATCACACAAATCTGGAATGGTGGCCCAAAAAAAAGGTGAAGAAGTCTTGACATCAACATCGTCATAAGAAGTTGCGGCTCGAGTTTGCAAAAAATATGAAAAGTGAACAGTAGAAGATTGGAAACGGGTGATTTTGAGCGATGAGACAGAAGGCAATAGACTGGGCTATGATGGGTGCAAATGGGTCTGGAATAAACAATAATGGAAAAAGGGACTAACGGTTCGAGAAATTGAAAGAACTGTCAAGTTTGGTGGAGGAAGCCTGGTGATAGGGGGTTGTTTCGTAGCCAAAGGTGTTGGATACTTAACCAGGATCGATGGTGGTTTCAATGCTGATCCTACAAAACAAGTTACTTCATACACTCGAGTACTATAGGTATGAAAAGGATGACATAGTGTTCCAGCAGGACAACAACCTGAAGCATACGTTGAGATTAGGGAAGAAATGGTTTATGACAATGAAGTTGAGGTGCTGGATTAGCCCCCACAGTCCCCAGAACTCAACCCAAAGAAACACTTGTGGGTAGAGTTGAAGAAAAAGCTGTATTCATACCCAAGTGAGTCGACCAGTATGCACCAACATTGGGAATGTGTAGAAAAGACCTGGAATCAGATTTTGGTCGAGACATGCTTGAGTCTGATCTAGAGCTTGCTCAGAAGGATTCAGGCAGTGATCAAAGCCCTAGGTTGATTTACAAAATACTAAACAAAATAATAAAACTTAAAATTTTGATTTTTAAGTGCATAACAGTAACAATGCAGTTAGATGACAAAATTCTGCATAACTAATAATATGCTAAATAGTTGCAAGTCAAATTTATGTATGAGATAGCCAAGATGACTGTCTATAACATGATGGTAGTCTCATGTTCCAAGCTGTAGTGGATGGTGAGATATGGAGCCTGGAAGTCACAAGTGCAAAACATTGTTACCCTTTTGCTCATCAGTGTATTTTCTAATCTAACCATATTTTATTCACAATCTAACATAGAACACTTATCAGAAGGTGAAAGTTACACAATAGAATATATATATCACAAATGAGAAGGCAAAAGTTACACAATAGAATATAGATCACATATCAGGAGGTGAAAGTTACACAATAGAACTGATATGTGTTCTATTATATAGTTTTCACCTTCTGATATGTGGTCTATGTTCAATTGTGTAACTTTCTCCTTCTCATATGTCATGTATATTCTGTTGTGTAACTTTCACCTTTTGATATGTATTCTGTGTTCTATTATGAATAAAATATAAAATAGAGATTAGATTAGAACATAGAACACATATCAGTTCTATTATGTAACGTTTACCTTCTGAAATGTGATCTATCTTCTATTGTGTATTTTTCACCACCTAATATGTGATCTATATTCTATTGTGTACCTTTTCCCTTCTGATATGTGTTCTTTGTTCTATTGTGTAACTTTCACCTTCTGATATGTGTTCTATTGTGAATAAAATATGGTTATATGAGATTTACAAGTCATTGCCGTCTTGTTTTCTTTACAATTTCCACAGCATCCCAACTTTTTAAAAGTTGTAAAGAAACCTCTTCCAAAAAATGCTTAACAAAATAAGATTTGGCACTTAGAGGGTGATGTAGCCAGTTAGACTTTAATGTAAGACAGTGGACTGTCATAGTCTAGAATATACCTGTAGATGTGACGCGGTGTACTGCAAAAACAAATGCTTAACAAAGGGTGATCTGGCAAACAATGTTAGAATTGTCATCTGAGGCCTATGAGAGTAAGTCGGCCCACTGCTTTTTTTTTTTTCATAGGCCATTACCTACTGGATTTCTCATTGATATTAACTTACCCATCCTCGCTCCTGCCAACAGTCACCTCTGCTTTGGCCTCCAAGGGATGACGCACCTACGTCCCAATGTCCTTCCTGTATGAGGGCTAGAAAAGGGAGCACTTACTGGGTTGGTGGGGGTAGTATACTGTATGGGGGTTATATCCTGTGTCGGGCCAGTATAGGAAGTAATTACTGTGTGGGGGCCAGTAAAGAGAGCAGTATACTCTGTGAGGACCAATAAAAGAGATAATATACTGTATGGGGCCGGTCATGGGGCAATCTACCATTTGGGGGCCCCTAAATGGAGCAGTTTACTCTGTGGGGGTGAGTAAAGGGGTTGTTATACTGTGTTGAGGCAGAAAGGTGGTCTTTATACTGTGAGGGGGCCAGTATAGGGGGCTTTATATTGTGTGGGGCACAGCAAAAGGGCTAGTAAAGGGAGTGGATGCATTATTATGCGTGGGGTCATTAAAGGGGGCAAGGTGGTGTTATATAGTGTGGGAGATTGTAAAGCCCCTTATCTCCAATTTCTGATTTATTGAGGGGCACATAAGTGGTGGTGTGTAATTTCTGATTTCTTTGAGGGTGCAGTCAAAACTTTTCTATGGTGTCCAGTCTGCTGGCCGGTATATGTAAGACAGTGGAGACAGTCACAGTACAGTGCAGCAGAGCTTCTCCCTCCTCCACTCCTGTGATGTCTCTACTTCTCTACCTGTGCTCCAGAATTCTCCTCTCTCACAATTCTGTACCACTACAGCAATGTTGGTGTTTTTTTTTTCACTATCACAGTGCTGGCTACAATCGGTGGCCGTGTTTTCTCTCGGATGCTATCTCATAAAATGTCTCCTCTCTCTGTGCAAACTAATATACTGATATGACGTCATCACCGTGACCTCTCCACCCACCACTCATGATGGATGAGAAGCTATCAGATGATGTTGCCATAAGCCCAGCTTGTTGCACATGGTGTCTGCCATTTTAGAGGATTGTCTGAGATGAATAGAAAAAGGTTTGGTTGTTAGAAACTGAGACTTTTGAAAAATTTGGGTTGAAATTAGTTTGTTCTGAACCAGTTTTCTCTACATATAAAATATACAAATATTGAGACCCCTAAAACCATACACAGGATATAACATGTACAAGATCATTCCATATGACCCTACACCCTTCTTTACAATGACCAACAAAACAGACACAAATTATTAGAAAGACCTCAAAACCAGCAAAAGATGTTAAAGAAATATTTTATTTAATAAACTGAATTTATATTATATTATATTATATGTGTTCGCTATCGGTGCTGAGAATTTTTCCCTAGTATCCTGGATTTTGCATTGAGCTCTGATGTGAATAGGATCATGTAACATTTTGGAATAAAAATACAACACAGAAGTCCAGCACTTGAGGACAATATGGCGAATATCTCCACGGCCACCATGTATTTCCCTCTGGTGCTCAGATAAGCCGGGATCATGGACATCCAGACACTACAGAACAGCAGCATGCTGAAGGTGATGTACTTGGCCTCATTAAAACTGTCCGGTAATGTCCTCACCATGAAAGCCAGAAGAAAGCTGACAGCGGCCAGGAGCCCCATATAACCCAACATGGAGTAGAACCAGAGATCTGACCCCTCATTACACTGAATGATGATCTTCTCAGGATAAGACTGAGTGTCCAACTCCTTAAAGGGTGGAGAAGTGACCAACCAATGAGCACAAATTACAAGTTGAACACATGAACATATCAACACTATAGAATTGGACAGCCTGACCCCGATCCAATGTCTCCAGAAACTTCCAGGTTTGGTGGCTTTAAAGGCAATATAGACCAATATAGTTCTGGCCAGCAGAGAAGAGATGGCTACTGAGAAGATGACTCCAAAGGAGACGACACGTAGCATGCAGGTAATGTCCACTGGAGGACCGATGAAGAGGAAAACACAGAAGAAGCTGAGCATGAGGGACAGGAGGATCAGAAAACTCAGGCTTCTGTTATTAGCTTTGACAATGGGGGTGTCCATATAAGAGATAAAAACCAGAATTATTAACCCAGTAAGAAGGACAAGAAGGCTGGAGAAGATGGAGAAGAGAAGCGAGATGTCATCACTGTACGAGAGGTAGTCCACCTGTCTGGGGAGACATTGGTCCTGCTTCTCATTGGGCCATTTATCTTCTGGGCATTTCAAGCATGTCTCACTATCTGCAAAGTAAAACAAGTATGAGGAAGAGAATTCACAGCGGACATTTCTACATAACTATCTATCATCTATCTTACCAGTCGTATTGGACATTTCTCCCTCTGAACATGGGACACAGTCATAGCAGCAGGAATGGACTGTAGATCTCAGCTTCATCCTTGTTCCAGGCAAACAGATATCTGAGCATCGGAAGACTGGGATCTGTAAGACGTACGATACGTAATACATAGCAGGGTAGACATGGATATATGGAGATGAGAATGATGACACAAAGATGGTGGAATACATTGGACAGCCAGCAGTCGCCATTAACAATGGTCTGTAGTGTGGAAGTTACCTCTTTATTTTTGGTCTTCCATTGTATGGCTTTTGAGTTGATGACCAGCTGAGGGCGATCTCCATCCGGTAGGGTAAAGTTACCGACATTATGACCTACCACGGTGACATTGTCAACTAATATCCAGTTTACTATGTCATAATAATAGGCCATCTCTCCCAAATCATTGAAAGATGGCGCCCGATCCAGAGAACGAAAGGAAAGCTGAACATCTTGTACATAGCGATATAACTGGAGAGATGATAAAAGTAGCAAACTTAAAGTAACACAATGTGAACTCATGGTTTTATTTTTTTGATTTATCCTTATCAATGTTTTATATATTTTGGTAGGAAGAATATGTTAAAAATTAGGAGGACTGATCTGTTATACTCTAGGAGGATTGTTCCATTATACTCTTGGAGGACTGATCTAATTAAATGTCATCTTTAGATTATACAGTGGGGGAAAAAAGTATTTATTTAGTCAGCCACCAATTGTGCAAGTTCTCCCACTTAAAAGATGAGGCCGGCCTGTAATTGTCATCATAGGTAGACCTCAACTATGAGAGACAAAATGAGAAAACTATCCAGAAATCACATTGTCTGATTTTTTAATAATTTATTTGCAAATTATGGTGGAAAATAAGTATTTGGTCACCTACAAACAAGCAAGATTTCTGGCTCTCACAGACCTGTAACTTCTTCTTTAAGAGGCTCCTCTGTCCTCCACTCATTACCTGTAGTAATGGCTCCTGTTTGACATTGTTATCAGTATAAAAGACACCTGTCCACAACCTCAAACAGTCACACTCCAAACTCCACTATGGTGAAGGCCAAAGAGCTGTGGAAGGACCAGAAACAAAATGGTAGCCCTGCACCAGGCTGGGAAGACTGAATCTGCAATAGGCAAGCAGCTTGGTGTGAAGAAATCAACCTGTGGGAGCAATAATTAGAAAATGGAAGACATACAAGACCACTGATAATCTCCCTCCATCAGGGGCTCCACGCAAGATCTCACCCCATGGGGTCAAAATGATCACAAGAACGGTGAGCAAAAATCCCAGAACTACACGGGGGGGACCTAGTGAGTGACCTGCAGAAAGCTGGGACTAACGTAACAAAGGCTACCGTCAGTAACACACTACGCCGCCAGGGACTCAGATCCTGCAGTGCCAAACGTGTCCCCCTGCTTAAGCCAGTACATATCCGGGCCTGTCTGAAGTTTGCTAGAGAGCATTTGGATGTTCCAAAAGAGTATTGGGAGAATGTCATATGGGCAGATGAAACCAAAGTAGAACTGTTTGGTAGAAACACAACTCGTGGTGTTTGGAGGAGAGTGAATGCTGAGTTGCATCCAAAGAACACCATACCTACTGTGAAGCATGGGGGGGCAACATCATGCTTTGGGGCTGATTTTCTAGATATGTTTTCTCATTTTGTCTCTCATAGTTGAGGTCTACCTATGATGTCAATTACAGGCCTCTCTCATCTTTTTAAGTGGGAGAACTTGCACAATTGGTAGCTGACTAAATACTTTTTTCCCCTTTGTATGAATTGTTTGATGTATTAAATGAGTTTTCCAGGCTTATGAAATGAATGGCTTTTCCTTTAGACAGGTCGTTAATCGAAGACCGAAGGGAATGTGACATGGGACCAGCTGACACCGGTACCAGCAGCATTGCAATGACTCTCTTTTGGCTGAAAAACACATTTGCCCATAATTCATTGGAGTCCAGAGCCCTAAGAGAGGTGAGTCATTTTAGTGTATTTGCAGTAATGCTCCTGGTGCTAGTGGAGTTCTGTTGCAACTTTTTTTGTTAACAGTCCATGTGACATCACATTCATCGGTCAACTGTTTGTTTGCGGTTTAGTCCTATACAAGTGAGTGTGGGGCTAAGATGCAATACCAAACACAACCACTATACAGTGAATGGCGCTGTGCGTGGTTTTTGATTAAGAAGCTATACCGCTTTTCCGAAATGCTGAGAAATCTCAAACAGCTGATCTGTGGGGGTGCCAGGTGTCTGACCACTGCTGATCTTAGATTGAAGACCTAGCCAAGTGATCAGTCATGAATCTAATAAGCCTAGAAAATATGTTTAATAAAGTTAATGTCGTGTCCATATACTGCTATACCTGATGTATATATCTCTGCATATGATACTTGTGGTTTCCTTTATGATGTACATTCATGTTATGTAGGGCATAAGCTATGGCCTCCACAGCATAATACACCCCCGAGGAGAGCCGTTGAGAAAAGAACTTCTTTAGATATGCAATAATATCCTCCGCCGTACAGTTCTTAGCAGCTTGGTGAGATCTTACATGTAATTTACTTTTTCTTATACCTGGGGACACACAATTCAGTTTCAAAAACATTATGTATTGAAGTAACTTATCTTCTGAATTCACAAAAAGTTGTATCTTATCCCCTTGAGGAACCAGCAGAGGGAAGAGTTGTATGGACAAGCTCCCAGTATAATCTGATATAAGAGCGCCCATCTTAAGGGCACCATCAGCCCAATGAGGAGGCAGAATGAACATTGTATCTCTGAAGAAAAGATTATACTGTGCAAGGCGAGCCAGAGCAGCGAAAGAAAATTAGCCACAAAGTACAGCAGCTCTAGAATTTACTCGGTTTATAGTCTTGTATATTCTTCTAAGGGTCATCTTTGTATGAAGTTGTATTACGTAGGCCACACAGATGTCCTGCTCACGGAGATGTTTCTTCAGTATCTGGAGCTCATTCTGGCCAGTCTCATCATCAGACACATAAATACTGACCCAGGTCCAGTTGAAGTGTCTCAGAACCAGGGCTATAGCTAAATAGTGGACATGGTCGTTCTGAAGGGTCCGGAAGAAATGTGGATAAACCAGTCTATCAGTCAGCGAGTAGTCTGTAGTTCCGTAGCTGATCTACAAAAGAGGTGAAATGGTATTTACAGGGTATGTCCACCATAATCTATGGAGAATGTTGAGTCCCGATGAGTTAGTCACTGAAATCTGATGGAGGAGGAGACATCAGAGACAGCTCCAGGCAATTCCAGTGTATTACTCAAGTAACTGGTTGGGTCCACCATAAAGCTGCCCAACCATAGCCATGCAGTGTGTTGTGTGACTGACTGTGAAGATGACCTCAAGGTTAAAATGTGCAAAATCTGCTCCATTGACTTGATATGTCCAGTATAAAGTACAACTGTTGGCACATCTCTCCTGGATCTCAACCCTTCCTAATGGTCCTTCAGGACAACCTTAATCCTCATTGGCAAACATGGAGGAAGACTAGCGATGCTCCTCACTGCTGTAGCCCGCAACCATGTTAGGTGATATCGCCATGTAGAAAGGACATCACCAATGTAGTTCAAATGTTCCCCGCTATTGCCAGATCTGATAATCCTCTAGAAATGACACAACAATTTATAAGAGGGGTCAGCAATGGTTTGATCATGATCGACAAGTCAGTTGTTGATGGGTATCATGTAGATCACCCGACCAAATTCAGTCAGTGAGGCAAAAAGTTGAACAGGGGGTTGGCTCCTCCACCTTGGTGTGAGGGTGCTACAATGTTGACCTTGGAATGTAATAACACTAGGGATCTTGCCACTAGAATTGCTCGCTATCCTGAGCCGCACCTTTACTGGGGTTGTGTCTATACGTAGACCACACTAAGTTGTTTGACCTTTGGATATATGTGTCCTCTCCTTTTGCAGTTTGTACATGGTTTCTAGTCTGATTTTTGCATCCATGTTTAGTCTGAACTATGCATTTTGGGTTGGCTATTGGATACTTTGTCAATACCTACACATTTATTGCTCGTATTTATTTATATGTCCCTTACGAGTTATATACAGTATTAGCAAAACATGACTTGTGAGATCGGGGCCATCCTTGTATAGGTAGATACTTTACAGGGTCCAGTGCATTAGGGTCTGGTTCCTGTCAGGGCTTCAGTCCAGGCTTGGCTCCAAAGGATGGTTCTCTAGGGCGGAATAGACCTCAGTAGGGTGTAACAGGGACAGGAATGGTCCATAACTACCCCTGAATCCACGCCCTTTGTTTTTTGACCCTTTCACTCGCTTATCATGTGAAACACTGATCACAGGATTAAGGCCCGCGGCGCCTCAACCAAAGGCACCATTTTCCCAGCGCCGCATGGGTGCTGCCATTTTGGGGAGGATCTCCTGTCCTTTTGAAGGTTCCCAGGCTTGTCTGGGATTAATTTCTATTATAGGCTGCGTTATGCCGGGAATGTGCAATGCATTAGTGCTCAGATCTCCTGGAGTTCAAGACCCCCCGGGGGTCTAATATTTACAGTTAAAAAATTAAAAAAAATTAAAAAAAAAGTAAAAAATAAATAAAAAAAATAAAAAGAATTAAAAATTCAAATAATCTCCCTTTCCCTAGAACACACATAAAAGTAAACACATATACACATTGAATATTCCTGTGTCCAAAAACGCCTGTACGGTGAATGCCGTAGAGAGAGAGAAAAAAATCAAAAGAGTCGAACCACAGTTTTTTGCCGTTTCGCTTCTGATAAAATTAAAAAAAAAAGTGATCAAAGCGATAGACATTCCCCATAATGGTATAACTAAGTCGTACATCAGGCCCCACAAAAAAGACGCCCTTTGCATCCCCGTACACGGAGATATAAAAAAATTTACGGGTATCAGAATATGGTGGTTTTCAGCGCAATTATGCTCTTTACTGTCAGCTGGGTGATTGAACCTGCAATCTTTACATCACTTGTACTATAGATTGTAATACTATTGTATTGCAGTTTATGACACAATCCCTGTGTATATATTGCACTACACACCAGTCATCCCAGACATATTGGTGAACTGAAAGACATTTGCTACTGGAAATATTTGGTGGAGGTGATGGGTGCCAAATGGTGATGTACAACTTATTACATGCAAGGGTTCACTTACATTCTTTACAACTGTATGTCGTCTCCTGGAGTTTGAAGCCCCTCACCTGTGTATATTTATGCACCCCCAGCATTTGGGTGATGGGTACAGTTGTGGTTGAATAATGATCTCCTATAAGGCCGGCCAGCTTGTGGCCTCCTGTACAGTAATAATTCGGTACTACTTCCCGGGGACCAGACAGTATATGAAGAACACTCCGTACAGCCCTTCTGCTGTCCAGACAGGAGTCATAGGCCTGATATCCCAGGGTCATGTTGGGTAAAATCTCCTCATTCTGGTTAATGGTATCAATAGCAAAGAGGAAACGGAGAAGATTGACGTAATTCTGAGCAGACGGTCTGTGGAAGGAAATGTTTCTAACTGTAAAAAAAACCCTGAAATTCATACAACTGGGAAATATATTAGATGTTGATTTACTCTAGAAGTCTCCAATTTGAGGTTCACCAGCTGTTGATTTTCTGTCAGTCACATATTGGAAACCATTGATCTCTTTGCTCTGCACCCAGTGCTAATTTGCATATCTATAAAAAGTTTATTTCCTCGGCTTTGCTTCATTAGTTTCTGCTCCTTAAATTTGCCCCTACACCGCACTATCATTGGTCGTGGAGACATTTTGGACCGGATAGACTCCCTTTAAGCTGCTGCAGTTCATATCCATGATACATTTTGGATACATTCATGCTTGTGGCCGATGTTTAGATACCAGTCTGTATTCATGAAAATTGTGAGTGAGCCCACACCTCTGGATGGAAAGCCACCGCACACATGGATGGGCTCAGGAGGCTTTACTATTGGCATGACACAGGACTCATGGCAGCATCACGTTTTCTTCTCCGGACAATCATTCTTCCAGATGTCCAAGACGGTCTGAAGGGGGCGACATCAGAGAAAATCACTTTCCGCTCGTCCTCTGCGATCCACTCCTGTACTTCCTGCAGAATGTCCGTCTGTCCTTGATATTTTTCTTGGAGAGAAATGGCTTCTGAAAGGATGATTGAAATGGTGAGGCCACCATGAGACCTGTGTCATGTTTACAGTAAAGACCATCCATGTGTGGGGCGGCTTCTCATCCATGGAGTGGGCTCACTCACAATTTTACCTAAATACTGCCATGAATAAAGAATGGTCTAAACATCCTCCACGAGAAACTTCTCCTGACCATCCAGGAGACATCTGGTGATGGACAATTATTACTCCACTATAGAGGAGACCATGTCACAAGGCAGAAGTCATAACTAAGTGGCTCGATGAACAAAACATTGAAAATTTGGGTCCATGACCAGGAAACCTTCTCAGATCTCAATCCCATAGAGAACCTGTGGTCAATTCTCAAAATAATGGGTGGACAAACAAAAACACAGAAATTGTGATAAACTCCGAGCACTGAATAGACAAGAATGGGTTGTCAGTAGTCAGGATTTGGCCCAGAAGCTGTCAGGGTGACGTTCAGAAGTCTAGAAAAATAAGGGTCAACTCTGGAAATGCAGAAACTTGATGGATTTGTCAATAAAAGCGTAAAAACTGATAAAATGCTTATAGTTATATGCCAGTAACCATAGAAACACCTGACTACAAGATCAAAAAACACTGAAGCAGAAAACACTATGAAAACAAAAATTTGTGTTGGTCTCATAACTTTTTGCCACAGTTGTATATCAGGACGGGTTTTCAGCTTCTGGATGTAAGAAGGAACACTTACAGTCACTGACTATGACTGTGATTAGATCACATTATAGACTGATAATGTACAGGACACTGGACGAGCCTTCAATACTCCCCAGTATATACGAATACCCGGCCCAGGTGAACAGGTTGTCACTTACTGGTTACATGTGACCGGCTGGCCAGGCTCCTCCATATCTGAGTATTTCTCTCCTAAGGCGTGCACTGTGAACATCCCACCGATCATCACATCTCCATCCTGATAATACTCAAAGTTCTCCAGCACTTCTCCTATGTGGAGCTGACAACCTGGGGGAGAGCTGTGCTCCTCTGATCTGCAGGGTGACAGGAACAGGAGCACCACATAGAGGAGAGCATGATAAACACAGGACACAGCTGTGAGCACGGCCATCAAATCCAGTGAGTGGAGAGTAGACGGTGACATATCTGTAGACCACTCTCTGGATACTGCCTGTCTGTCTCCCCTTTATACAGATCACTAGGAGACAGCCTACATTACTCTCAGTATAGTAGCTATCCTATTTGTGAGACTCCCTGAAGGTCGAGGTGCCCTGGGCCGGGTATTTACAGCAGCTCACAGAAAGCAACTATTTCTATAACCTGAGAAATACAACTCAGGATTCTTCTTAGGACTCTGAGAGAAATATATGAGATTGTTCCTGCATCTACTGGATTAGTACAAAAACTGAAAAAAACCTTACCCGACAACACTTTACCTGGTTTATCCAGCCAGTAAATTTTATTTTTATTATTATTTTTTTAAAGGCTGAAAACTGCAGATGAGCGAACCTCATATATTTGTTTAGTTTCAGGTTCGGGTTCCAAGATTAGTTTTGGGTCAAATAAATTCATTACAAATTGGAGTTTACACTGACTTAAAACATACAGTGTATGAGACAGTGAGGGCTCCTAGGACTATATATCTATAAAGCATAGTGTATGACACTGTCAGGGCTCCTAGGACTATATATCTATAATACATAGTGTATAACACTGTCAGGGCTCCTAGGACTATATATCTATAAAACACTAGAGGAAGGACCCGGCTTCGCACGGATATATTTCATTTTTTGTTTGTGTAGTGACCCCATAAGAATTGGTCAGTTTTGCACTTGACATCCAGTATGGCAGTCCAGTATAGGTATAGTCTATTTATGGCTGTGTTGCTATGGAAACCTGGTAAATGAAATGTGAACTTACATTGGCTAATACACGTCATATGACTGACTATTTAAGGACCTGCGAACTGCTATTGACTCATACAGGACATAAATAGCTTGGTTGCTATGGAAACCTGGTGTAAAGCTGTGTGTATTTCAAGACTGAACCTGTGATTTTCCATTGGTCCATAAGCGTCATGTGATCATGTGCATCTCAGTTTGGATATCAGTGAAAAACCTGCGATCGGTTGTTATGGAAAACCTGGAGTAAAGCTGTGTGTATGTGACCTTGTGTAACAGTGTCATCCACAGCGCCCTGCCCCTTTAAAGCTGACCTACAGCAGTGAAGAAAAATGGCTGGGTTGTTATTGAAACCTGGAGTGCAGCTGTGTGCATGTGGCTGACAATGCTTTGTCAGATTGGAGACGAGCTTAGGTCTGCTGGGGAGTTTCAGCAGCTTGCTGTTCTCTGTAACATACCTTATCAGATTGGAGACAGGCTTGGGTATGCTGAGAGTTTTCATTAGCTCGAACAGCAGCCATGCGTTTTGCTGCAGGGGACATGAGTAGTTTAAAAAACGTTTCAATTTATAAGAATGCTGAAATCCAGTATGGCAGTCCAGTCAGTGGTGTAAATACCGGTTTAGCAGTGGTAGCAGCTGCCACAGGGCCCGGGACATTAGGGGACCCGGCGGGCCTCTGATGTTTTTTTTTTTTTTAACACCAGCAGGTAACGGGCCCTATTTAATTACCGATCCCCACTCCTGCTCACGGCCGCCTGCACTTCACCTTCTGCAGAGGCGGCTGTGAGCAGGAGCGGGGATTGGTAAGTAAGGACTGTGGGCCGTGAACCCCACAAACACTGCTATCATTATACTCTGGGGTCTTTTCAGCAGGCTTCGGGCCTCCTTGGTGGCGTCCCATATGTCGGTGGGCCAGTCCGACGTCATTATGCGTTGCGATACATGCCTGGCTCACGTGACATCTGGTCCAACATTGAAGAAGTAGCGGGAAGTGCGCATAATACTATATGAAGGAGCCACTATGATACTGTGTGCAGGGGCCACTATGGGGCAGAATACTGTGTGCAAGGGCCACTATGGGGCCTAATAGTGTATGCAGGGGCCACTATGGGGCATAATAGTGTGTGCAGAAATGCAGTTTGTGCGTGGGGGGGTTGCCGGGGGGAGGGTCCCATGTCAAATGTTCGCCTTGGGGCCCTGCCATTGCTAGTTACGCCACTGAGTCCAGTATAGGTACAGTCTATTTATGGCTGTGTTGTTATGGAAACCTGGTAAATTAAATGTGAAGTTATATTGGCTGATACACGTGCTATGACTGAATATTTAAGGTCCTGTGAACTGCTATTCACTAATACAGGTCATACATAGCTTGGTTGCTATGGAAACCTGTGTGCCTGAGGAGAGTAAGCGCCTGCGAGCTGTTATTGGCTGATAAGGGACATGTGACCGTGTGTATGGCAGTTGGAATATGAGTGAAAGACTTGCAGGCTTGTATAGACTAATGCTGGTCATTTTTTGGGAATACTGTACCTCAGGAACGGTACGACCAAGAGAACTGAGACCCAGTCTATAATATTCCCGGACACCTGATGTACATGTGTGCCAAATTTGGTGAGGATTGGTCCAGTCGTTTGGTTGCGCATAAAGAACAGACAGACAGACAGACAGATAGACAGACAGACAGACAGGAACTCATTTTTATATATATAAGAGATAGTGTATGACACTGTCAGGGCTCCTAGGACTATATATCTATAAAGCATAGTGTATGACACTGTCAGGACTCCTAGACTATATATCTATAATACATAGTGTATGACACTGTCAGGACTCCTAGGACTATATATCTATAAAACATAGTGTATGACACTGTCAGGACTCCTAGGACTATATATCTATAATACATAGTGTAGGACACTGTCAGGGCTCCTAGGACTATATATCTATAAAACATATTGTATGACACTGTTAGGACTCCTAGGACTATATATCTATAATACATAGTGTATGATTCTGTCAGGAGTCCTAGGACTATATATCTATAATACATAGTGTATGACACTGTCAGGGCTCCTAGGACTATATATCTATAATACATAGTGTAGGACACAGTCAGGTCTCCTAGGACTATATATCTATAAAACATAGTGTATGACACTGTCAGGACTCCTAGGACTCTAGAAAATATTACATAAAATATTTTAACCTCGAATTTTATTTTTTACTGCCAGTCTTCCAAAAAGTCATATCTTTTTTATTTTTCCATTCACAGAGCCATATAGGGCTTAATTTTTCTAGGACAAATTGTGCTTCATTTAATATTCTACATGATGTACTGGGAAGCTGGAAAATAAAATCAGAATGGGGGGGGGAATTAGAAAAAAAACTGCATTTGTGCAACTTTCCTACAGACTTTATCTTTACAACATTCATTGAGCATCCAAAATGACATGTCACCTGTATTCTATAAGCAGTGAAGTAATACAGAATGTCCAGACGTAATTCTGCTGTGACTGCAATGAGTGAGACAAGTGATGTGAACTTTCTTCTTCCTTCTCAGGAATTACAATCCTGCGACTACTGGATGTGCTGTCCAGAGGAAATGTAGTGTTGCTGTTGGCTCCCACCTTCTGATTGTTTCTAGCAGTAGTGGAATGCGATAGGTGTTTCTTCTTCACCTATATCCCGTCCCCATCCTTTGTCCTGTCTTGTTCCAGACATTTAGCTGCTGTTATTTTATTCTGAATTGTATAAATTTGGTAATGAATATAGTGGGATATTGGCTTAAAAGTGGCAAAACCACAGGAAATAATTGCACAGCCAATGTCAAAATGGTGCCCAAAAAAAAAAAAAAAAGATACTTTGGCATGGAAAGGGTGGCACTGTGGCTGGTTACTATGATGTCTCTCTCTATCCTTCTGTCTAACTTTATGAAATCGGTCTGTTGTCTCCTCTTCTTCTCACTCTCCACTATCTGCATTTCCCGTAATAATGCAGTTTTTCTTGATTTTTGCTCTGTCCCTGCTGTCTGGGGTCTGTCCCTGCCCTCTCTGCTGCCTTTTTCACAAAATGGCTCCTCTTTGGCTATTCTCTTATATAGTGCCTATGACCATCATCAGTGTCTCCGGCACCCTCAGGCCCTCATGATTGGCTGATGTAAGGGATTATTGGAAAGCCTGTACAGTTCGGTCCATATATATTTGGACACTGACACAAATTTAGTTTTTTTATACCAGTTTACTGAAACATATTCAAGTTATAGTTCTATAATGGACATGGACATAAAGTCCAGACTTTTGGCTTTCATTTCAGGTATCCACATTAAAATTGGATGAAGGGTTTAGGAGTTTCAGCTCAGTAACATGGTCCACCCTGTTTTTAAAGGGACCAAAAGTAATTGGACATTTGACTCTGTGGCTGTTTCATGGGCAGGTTTGGGCAATTCCTTCGTTATGTCATTCTCAATTAAGCAGATAAAAGGCCTGGAGGTGATCTGACATGTGGTGCTTGCATTTGGAAGATTTTGCTGTGAAGAAAACAAGCGGTCCAGATCGTTCCACAAAAACTAAGCCCTCAACCAACTCTGTCAACTGAAAAAAAAAATTGCTACACATCTTAGAAGATGGCGATGCAAAAATAATTGGTTTTTGTTTTGCAAAACTAGTAATGCATAAAAAAATATATATATGAGGTATCGCCGTAGTTGTACCGACCCACAGAATAAAGGTAACATGTGACTTATGCTGTACGCTGCGCAGAAAAAAAATTTAAAGGTGAAAAGCAATACCAGTATTGATGAGTTTTTTTTAATCCACCAAGAAAGAGTTAATAAAATGTAATATATAAGTTATAGGCACCCAAAAATGTTGTCATTACAAAATACATCTCATACCGCAAACAACAAGCCCTCATATGGCTACATCACCAGAAATATGAAGAAAATATAACTTGTACAATGTGAAGACAAAAACCCCAAAAATCGCCAAATCATTAGAACATAACTGGCCACGTCAGGAAGGGAATGTATAAGCTGTGTGAGCGTATATCAGGGGACACCCCAGATTTAGAGCTTACGATGGAAAATAAACCAGAAGTGACCCCCAGAGTGACCCCCCAATAATAGGAGCTACTGGGGATATAGAAGGGAATTTGGTGTACCCAATGTACTCCGCACTGCTTATATATTCACTCTTCACCCTCCGCTGTGCAGTCATGTCTGGGATACTAATGCTTATTACACCCCCTGATAAATTCTTTGAGGGGTGCAGTTTTCAAGATGGGGTCACTCCTTAGGAGATTCCACTTTTCTGGCACCTTAGAGGCTCTGCAAACATGACATGGCGTCCAGATACCAAAAATCTAAATATACACTTCAAAAGCCACATAGCGCTCCTTCCCTTCTGCGCCCGCTGTGTGCCCAAACTGCAGTTTATGTCCACATGTATGACACTGGTGTACCCAGGATAATGTACTTAATGTCATATGTGGGTATAAACTGATATTTGGGCACAGAATGGAAGGAGCGCTATTTGAGCACAGATTTAGATGGTTTGGTTTTTGGGCATCATGACACTTTTGCAGAGCTCCTGAGACGCCAGTAAAGTGGAATTCCCTGACATGTCACCCCATTTTGGAAACTGCACCCCTGAAGGAATTTATCCAGGTGTACAGTAAGCATTTTTAACCCCCAAATGTTGCATTAATTAATTTTCCAGAAATAAATATGCAGCTGATGGTGAAAGGTGAAAATGACAATTTTTCCAGGAATACGTCATTTCAGTGTGTAATATGTTGTGCCCAGCTTGTATCAGAGATGAACGCTCCAAAAGCTGTTGTGCCCGGGATCCCCGCTTAACAGTTTTTGGAGTGTGTGTCTCAACTGTCATAAGCTGGGCACAACATATTGGGCACTGAAATGGTGAATCTCTGGATAAATTTCAATTTTCACTTGCAATGCTCAAGGTTTAAAAATGCTCGCTACCCCACTTGATAAATCCCTTGATGTGTGTAGTTTCCAAAGTAGGGTTATGTGTCTGCGGGTTCTACTTTACTGCCAAAAACCAAAATAGCGCTCCTTCCCTTCTGTGCCCGGCTGTGCCCAAACAGCAGTTTATACCCACATATGGCATTAAGTACGTTATCCTGGGCACACCAGTGTCATACATGTGGGCATAAACTGTCATTTGGGCACACAGGAGGGCACAGATGTGAAGGAGCGCTATGTGCTTTTGGAGCGCAGATTTAGATTGTTGGTTTTTGGACACCATGTCACATTTGTAGAGACTCTAAAATTGCCCCTACAAAATGGGGGTCACTTCTTGGGGAATTCCAATTTACTGGCACCTCCAGGGCTCTGCAAATACAACATGGTGTCCAGAAAATCCCTCTAAATCTGTACTTCAAAAGCTAATAAGCGCACTGCTCCTTCCCTTCTGAGTGCCCAAGCAGCAGTTTACACCCACATATATTTATTTATTATGGTTACTTATATAGCGCCATCATATTCCGCAGCGCTTTACAGACATTGACATTCACTGTCCCATATAGGGCTCACAATCTACATTCCCTACCTCTCACTCTTTGGAGTGTGGGAGGAAACCCACGCAAACATGGGGAGAACATACAAACTCCTTGCAGATGTTGTCCTTGGCAGGATTTGAACCCAGGACTCCAGCGCTGCAAGGCTGCAGTGCTAACCACTGAGCCACCGTGCTGCCTGTGAATGTGGCTTCCTGTCCACAAAACAGACACTGTAGGATTTAGACCGTCAAATCTGAGGTCAAGGGTAAGTTCACACTACTCTTATTGAAGTCCATATATAACTTCTTTGTCCCCGGGATAGCCCACTTAATAG
Organism: Leptodactylus fallax; assembly: GCA_947044405.1. Lineage (NCBI taxonomy): Eukaryota > Metazoa > Chordata > Amphibia > Anura > Leptodactylidae > Leptodactylus > Leptodactylus fallax. Next base: position 26,755 of record CAMRHE010001689.1, read on the forward strand.
TTTTAGGAATTTATGTCTCTGATGACACAAAGTGGGCGCAACATATAAGGCACCGAAATGGCATATTTCTTTAAAAATTTCAAGTTTCACTTTATACATTAATTTTCAGAACGCACTGTTGGACTCAAAATGAGAATACTCCTTGATAAATTCCTTGAGGGGTGTAGTTTCTAAAATGGGGTCACTTTTAAGGGGTTTCCACTGTATTGGTACTTTAGGGGCTCTGCAAATGCGACATGGCACCTGAAAACTATTCCAACAAAATCTGCCCTCCAAAAGCTAAATAGCGCTCCTTCCATTCTGAGCCCCACCATGTACCCATGCAGCAGATTACGACCACATATGGGGCATTTCTGTGTTCTGGAGAAATTGTGTAACAAACTTTGGGGAGCTTTTTCTCCTTTGTCCTCCTGTGAAAATAAAAAATTTGGAACTAAATTGACGGTTTATTGGAAAAAAAAGTAATTTTTCATTTTCAGGTCCCAATGTTAAGAAAATCTGTGAAACAGCTGTGGGGTCAAAATGCTCACCATACACCTTAATATGTTCTGTGAGGGGTATGGTTTCCAAAATGGAGTAACTTTTGGAGGTTTCCATTGTATTGGTACTTTGGGGGCTCTGCAGATGCGACATGGCACCTGAAAACTATTCCAGTAAAATCTTCCCTCCAAAAGCTAAATAGCGCTCTTTCCATTCCGAGCCCCACCATGTACCCAAACAGCAGATTACAACCACATATGGGGTATTGCCGTGTTCAGGAGCAATTGTTTAACAACCTGTGGGGTGCTTTTTCTACTTTAACCCCTTGTGAAAACAAAAACTTTGGGGTTAAAATGATGTTTTAGTAATTTTTCATTTATACATCCCAATGTTAGTAAAATCTGTGAAACGGCTATTGGGTCAAAATGCTCACTATACCCCTTGATATGTTCTGTGAGGGGTGTAGTTTTCAAAATGGGGTCACTTTTTGGGGGTTTCCATTGTTTTGGTACTCTAGGGGCTATGCAAATGAGACATGGACCTGACAACTATTCCAGCAAAATCTGCTTTCCAAACGTCCGGTGTTGCTCCTTCCCTTCTGTGCGCTGCTGTACGCCAAAACATCAGTTTACACCCACATGTGAGGTATTTCTGTGCTCGGGAGGAATTGTATAACAAACTGTGAGATGCATTTTCTCCTTTAACCCTTTGTGAATGTGTTAATTTTAGGGCTACATGAATGTATTTGTAAGGGTCTTGCCAGATGTAGCAATACCCTGACACTACTGCAGCGATCTGGGAGGAAGGACAGAGACAAGTGAGCCCTAATCTCACCCCAGCCACTGTCCCTTCCTATTGCCTCAGTTACCCTAAACGGTAAAAGGACAACCTGAAGATGAGCCCTATACTGAGTAAGTGACACACAGAACGCAGACAGGACACACAACAACAAAGGGAGGTCAGCTAGCCAAGGGGTCCGGTAACAAACGAGCAATGCAGTACAAAATCACAATCCAAGAGAATAATCACAAGGCAAGCCAAAGATCAGAGAATCAGGTAACAAAGCAGCAAGAGATATAACAAAGAGAGCAGGCAAAGTCAGAGCAACAACCGGCGACCATGTGAGGGCTGACAACCTGTTTATAGAAAGTCTGGGCAAGCCCCAGATTGGATTAGTAGACAGGCTGTCAATCACACAGGCACGGCTGAGATTAACTATACACTGTCCAGAGAGAAATGCTCAGAACACGGGTGTGGCTGGAAATCCATTACATTGTCTAGGACCGTGTTCAGACTGAGCAACAAGAAACCTACGCAAGGAACCAAACTGAACACGCCTCCTTTGCCGCAGCGTGCGAGCGGAGGGTGGCGTAGAGACCCGAACAGGCAGAGACGTTACAGTACCCCCCCCTTTATGAGGGGCCACCGGACCCTCACCAGATAAGCCATTTTTAGTAGGACCCAGTATTTTCTCTGCCTTCAATTCCAGATCTCCCTGAACAACAACAACAGGCGCCGGAGGACCAGGCAAACGTTTTTTTATTCGCCTGGCGTTTCCAACCTTTAGAGCTGAGACCGTCTCCTCACAGACACAATCTAAGGTGTGCAAAACAATACAGTGGGATGAGCACTGATCTCCCCATTTTACCAACTTCCTTTTACCCCAATCAAAAATAGGGTTATGGAGGTTCAACCAGGGGAGCCCCAAAATAATATCGGAAGACAGATGCTCCATAACAAAAAAGCTCATGAGCTCTGAATGAGCAGAACCAACTTGTAACGTTATTAAGGGGGTTTTGAGTCGGACCTTACCCCTGGCCAGTGGGGCAAAATCCGCTCCAGTAACCGCCAGAGGAGTGTCAAGTGGCAAAAGCTCAATGCCTAAAGCTGAGACAAACGAGAATGTGACAAAGTTTGCCGCAGACCCAGAGCCAACTAAGGCCTGGCCAGAAACAGATCTGTCCACAGAGACACAGATAACAACATCTTATTGTTACTACTGGCAAATACCTGGTTGCCTGAGTGGTTCTTCTGATTACCACTCAGGCACTGAAGCTTTTCCCCTGGTGTGCGGGGTCTGATCGAGCAGTCACGGATGAAATGACCGGAAGTACCACAGTACAGGCAGAGGTTGTTCCTGAGACGATGCTCTCGTCGAGTCTTGGCGTCCATAGCTCCCAGTTGCATGGGTTCCTCACCAGGAGTCATGGGAGAAATAACAGGTTTTTCAGGAGAGAGAGAGGGAGAGACAGAAAACTTGGAAGAAGCAGACCCTATTCTCTCTTTAATATTTTCCCGGATCCTACGGTCAATACGGACAGCCAACGTCATAGCCTGCTTAAGAGTAGGGGGATCTGGGTGACCAACACAGACCTCCTTAACACGGTCACATAGGCCTTTAGAGCTGAGTCACACCAACCTGCAGTTACACAGCACTTGTGGAATTCTGAGCAGTACTCCTCAGCAGAGCATTTGCCCTGCCGCATAGTGAGGAGTTGCGATTCTGCAAGTCCAATGTGGTCAGGCTCAGCATATATAGACCCCAGGGACATAAAAAATTTTTCAAAGTTAATCCACTCCTCCGCCCCTGGAGGGAGTTTAACCCCTTAAGGACACAGCCCAAAAGTGCGTTAAGGACCAGGCCTTGTTTCTCAAAACTGATATATGTCACTTTATGTGGCAAGAACTTTGAGACGCTTTAACTTACACAAGTGATTTTGAGATTGTTTTCTCGTGACACATTGTACTTCATGTTAGTGGTAAACACTAATCAATATTTTTGTATTTATTTATAAAAAATAGGATATTTGATGGAAATTTGGAAAAAAATCGCAATTTTCAAAATGTGAAATTCTCTGCTTTTCAGACAGATAGTCATACCACCCAAATACATTAATACATATTATCTACCATATCTCTGCTATATATCGGCATCATCTTTTAATCGTCCTGTAATTTATTTTGGATGTTATAAAGCTTACAAGTGTAACAGCGATTTTCCAGATTTACAGGAAAATTTCCCAAACTAATTTTTTAGGGACCACTTCAGTACTGAAGGGGATTATAAAGGCCTAAATATTAGAAACCCCCCATAAATCACCACATTTTCAAAACTGCACCCCTCAAATAATTCAAAACAGCATTTGGGAAGTTTGTTAACCCTTTAAGCATTTCACAAGAATTAAAACGATATCGAGGTGAAATTTAGATATTTCATTTTTTTCCACTAATCCCTTCATTTAGCCCTAAATTTAACACATTCACAAAGGGTTAAAGGAGAAAATGCATCTCCCAGTTTATTATACAATTTCTCCCGAGCACAGAAATACCCCACATGTAGGTGTAAATTGATGTTTGGGCATCCGGCAGTGCACAGAAGGGAAGGAGTGACACTGGGGGTATGAAAAGCAGATTTTGCTGGAATAGTTTTCAGGTGCCATGTTGCATTTGCAGAGCCCCCAAAGTACCAAAACAATGGAAACCCCCTAAAAGTGACCCCATTTTGGAAACTACACCCCTCACAGAACATGTCAAGGGGTATAGTGAGCATTTTGAACCCACAGCTGTTTCACAGATTTTACTAACATTGGGATGTATAAATGAAAAATTACTAAAACGTCACTTTATCCCCAAAGTTTTCATTTTCACAAGGGGTTAAAGGAGGAAAAGGACCCCACAGTTTGTTAAATAATTTCTCCTGAACACAGCAATACCCCATATGTGGTCGTAAACTGCTGAATGGGTACATGGTGGGGCTCAGAATGGAAAGAGCGCTATTTTGCTTTTGTAGGGCAGATTTTGATGGAATAGTTTTCGGGTGCCATGTCCCATTTGCAGAGCCCCCAAAGTACCAAAACAGTGGAAACCCCCTAAAAGTGACACCATTTTGTAAACCACACCCCTCACAGAACATGTCAAGTGGTATAGTGAGCATTTTGAACCCACAGCTGTTTCACAGATTTTATTAGCATTGGGACATGAAAATGAAAAATTTCTTTTTTTTCCAATAAACTGTCAATTTAGCCCCAAATTTTTCATTTTCACAAGAGGACAAAGGAGAAAAAGCTCCCCGAAGTTTGTTACACAATTTCTCCTGAACACAGAAATGCCCCATATGTGGTTGTAATCTGCTGTATGGGTACATGGCAGGGCTCAAAATGGAAAGAGCGCTATTTAGCTTTTGGAGGGCAGATTTTGCTGGAATAGTTTTCGGGTGCTATGTCTCCTTTGCAGAGCCCCTAAAGTACCAGTACAATGGAATCCCCTCAAAAGTGACCCCATTTTAGAAATTACACCCCTCATAGAATTTATCTAGGGGTATAGTGAGCATTTTGACCTCACAGCTGTTTCACAGATTTTATCATCATTGGGACGTAAACATGAAAAATTACTTTTTTTTCCAATAAACCGTCCATTTAGTGACATATTTTAAATTTTTGCAAGTGGTTAAAGAAGAAAAAACCCCACAATTTGTTACACAATTTCTTCTGAACACAGAAATGCCCCATATGTGGTTGTAATCTGCTGTATGGGAACATGGTGGGGCTCAGAATGGAAAGAGCGCTATTTAGCTTTTGGAGGGCAGATGTGGTTGGATTAGTTTTTGAGTGCCATGTCGCATTTCAAGAGCCCCTAAAGTACCAATACAATGGAAACCCCTCAAAAGTGACCCCATTTTAGAAACTACACCCCTCAAGGAATGTATCAAGGGGTATTATCATTTTGAGTCTAAAAATGCTTCCCAAAAATTAATGTACAAAGTGAAAATTGAAGTTTTTGAAGAAATATCCAATTTCAGAATATGTTGCGGCCACTTTGTGGCATCAGAGACATGAACTCCTAAAACTATTAAGTGGGCTATCCTGGGGGAAAAATTATATATGTGGGTATAAACTGCTGCTTGGGCACACAGCAGGGCTCAGAAGGGAAGGAGCACTGTGTTTTTTTAGCTTTTGGAGTACAGATTTAGAGGGACTTTCTGGTCGCCATGATATTTTTGCAGAGCCCTGGAGGTGCCAGTAAACTGGAATTCCCCAAGAAGTGACCCCCATTTTGTAGGGGCAATTTTAGGGTCTCTGCAAATGTGACATGGTGTCCAAAAACCAACAATCTAAATCTGCGCTCCAAAAGTACATAGCGCTCCTTCACATCTGCCCCCTGCTGTGTGCCCAAATAGCAGTTTATGCCCACATGTATGACACTGGTGTACCCAGGATAACGTACTTGGTATAAACTGCTGTTTGGGCACAGCCGGGCACAGAAGGGAAGGAGCGCTATTTTGGTTTTTGGAGCACAGTTTGCTTTTTGGACACCATGCCACTTTTGCAGAGCCCAAGAATTGCCAGTAAAGTGGAATCCGCAGACTTGTGACCCCATTTTGGAAACTATACCCTTCAAGGGATTTATCAAGTGGTGTAGCGAGCATTATTAACCCTTAAGTGTTGCATTCTTTTAATTTCCAGAAATGAATGCGCAGATGATAATGAAAAGTTAAAAATAACATTTTTCCAGAGATTCGCCATTTCAGTGCCCGATATGTTGTGCCCAGTTTATGTCTGCAGAGACACACACTCCAAAAACTGGTGAGCGGGGATCCCGGGCACAACAGCTTTTGGAGAGTTCATCTCTGATACAAGCCGGGCACAACATATTACGCACAGAAATGACGTATTCATGGAAAAATTGTCATTTTCACCTTTCACAATCAGCTGCGTATTCATTTATGGATAATAAATTATACCAACACTTGGGGGTTAAAAATGCTCACTGTACCCCTGGATAAATTCCTTCAGGAGTGTAGTTTCCAAAATGGGGTGACATGTCAGGGGATTCCACTTTACTGGCATTTCAGCTCTGCAAAAGTGCAATGGCGTCCAAAAAACAAACCGCCCAAGTCTGTGCTCCAAAAACCAAATAGCGCTCCTTCCCTTCTGTGCTCGGCTGTGCCCAAACAGCAGTTTATACCCACATATGACAGTAAGTACGTTACCCTGGGTACACCAGTGTCATACATGTGGGCATAAACTGCAGTTTGGGCACACAGCAGGGCGCAGAAGGGAAGGAGCGCTATGTGGCTTTTGGAGTGCAGATTCAGATGTTCGGGATCTGGACGCCATGTCATGTTTGCAGAGCCTCTAAGGTACCATAACAGTGGATTCCCCAAAGGAGTGACCCCATTTTGAAAACTGCACCCCTCAAACAATTTATCAAGAGGTGTAATGAGCATTAGTATCCCAGACGTGAATACACAGCGGATGGGGAAAAGTGAATATGTAAGCTGTGCGGAGTACATTGGGAACACCAAATTCCCTACTATTTCCCCAGTAGTTCCTATTATTGGGGAGGTCACTCTGGGGGTCACTTCTGGTTTATTTTCCCTCGTAAGCTCTAAATCTGGTTTGTACCCTGATATACACTCACACAGCTTATACATTCCCTTCCTGACGTGGCCAGTTATGTTCTAATGATTTGACGATTTTTGGGGTTTTTGTCTTCACATTGTACGAGCTATATTTTCTTTATTTCTCTGGTGATGTAGCCATATGAGGGCTTGTTGTTTGCGGGGTGAGATGTATTTTGTAATGACATCATCTTTGGGCGCCTATAACTTATTGAATAAATTTTATTAACTCTTTCTTGTTGGATTAAAAAAAAAAACCATCAATTCTGGCACTGCGTTTTACCTTTGAAATGTTTCACCATGCAGCATAAAGCATAAGTAACATGTTATCTTTATTCTGAAGGTCGGTACGATTATGGCGATACCTCATTTATATTGTTTTTTTATGCGATACTAATTTTGAAGAACAAAAACCCATTTGGGGACATAAATTAATTGTTTTTGCATCTCCATCTTCTGAGATGCGTAACATTTTTATTTTATGGTTTACAGAGTTGTTTTTGGGCTTATTTTATGTGGGGTAACCTGTGCTTTTTATTGGTACAGTTTTGGGGTACATATGACTTTTTGATCACTTTTTATGTCATATTTTGTAAGGTGAGATGGCAAAAAATCATTACTTTTGGCGAGTTTTTTCCGGTTTTTTTTTCCCGACGTTCACCGTGTACATTAAATATTGTTTCAGTTTTATTGTACAGGTTGTTACGGACGCGGCTATACCAAATATGCATTGTTTTTATTAATTTTTTAGGGTTTTTTTTATATCATTAATTTTATATAGGAAAAGGGAATTTTTGGGGCTTTATTCTTTTATTAATTTTTTTCAAACACTTTATTTTATTTTTTTTCACTTTTTTTTATTTTTTCATGTGTCCCATTAGGACACCTGATCCAGCAATGTTTTGATTGCTGGCTCAGGACTTTAGACTGCAAGACACGAGCATGCAAGTGTCTTGCAGTCTATATAGGAAGTGAGGCTATGCAGACGCATAGCGCTCACTTCCGCAGGTCTCGGCAGGATCAACCAGGTAGTGGGGGCTACAGGCAGCCTGGGGTCACTGGGCAGACCCCGGGCTGCAGATTATAGATATCGGCACCCCCCGATCTCGCCGCTGGGGGGTGCCGATCGGAGCGGCAACATGGCGGAACCCCTTGGATGCCGCGGTCATGTTTGACCGCGGCATCCAAGGGGTTAAAACCTCCGATCGGAACTCAGTTCCAACCGGGGAATATGGAGCAGGGTGTTAGCTGTCAGTTACAGCTAACACCCGGTTCCGATGCTGCCCGCTCAGATAGTGAGCGGGCGGCCGCCCCAGGGTGTATTAGTACGCCCTGTTGCACTAAGTACCAAGTGCACAGGACGTAATAGTACATCCAATGTCATTAAGGGGTTAAGGGCCCAAGCTTGTGGATCCCCCTGTTGGAGGGATATAACTACTCCCACCATTTGGGCCTGGGATGCATGTGGGTTAATCCGAAAATACAGGCGACAGGACTCCCAGAAAGTCTCAAATTTTTCACGGTCCCCCGAGAAACGATCCGGGAGTAACATCTTAACCCTGAAAGGGGCAGAGACAACTGGAGATGCCGCAGCAGCATCAGTAAGGGTCTGCACCTGTTTAGCAAGCTCAGCTACCAGGCCTACCAAACCTTCCAACTTGGCCGCAAGGCCCTGAATAGGATCCATGCTATCCTTGTGGAAGAAATGGCAGAAAGTTATGGGCCGGTTATTCTGTAAGGGTCTTGCCAAACGTAGCAATACCCTGACACTACTGCAGGGGTCTGGGAGGAAGGACAGAGACAAGTGAGCCCTAATCTCACCCCAGCCACTGTCCCTTCCTATTGCCTCAGTTACCCTAAATGGTAAAAGGACAACCTGAAGACGAACCCTATACTGAGTATGTGACCACACAGAACTCAGATAGGACGCACAACAACAAAGGGAGGTCATCTAGCCAAGGGGTCGGTAACAAATGAGCAATGCAGTACAGAATCAAAATCCAAGAGAATAGTCACAAGGCAAGCCAAAGGTCAGAGAATCAGGTAACAAAGTAGCAAGGGATATAACAAGGAGAGCAGGCAAAGACAGTGCAATGTGAGGGCTGACAACCTGTTTATAGAAAGTCTGGGCAAGCCCCAGACTGGATTGGTACACAGGCTGTCAATAACACAGGCAAGGCTGAGATTAACTATATGCGGTCCAGAGGGAAATGCTCAGAACACGGGTGTGGCTGGAAATCCATTACATTGTCTAGGACCGTGTTCAGACTAAGCAACAAGAAACCTACACAAGGAACCAAACTGAGCACGCCTCCTTCGCCGCAGCGTGCGAGCAGAGGGTGGCGCAGAGACCCGAACAGGCAGAGACGTTACAGTATTATAGAAAAAAAAATGAAATGTCTAAATTTCACCTCCATATTGTTTTAATTCCTGTGAAATGCTTAAAGCGTTAACAAACTTCCCAAATACTGTTTTGAATTATTTGAGGGGTGCAGTTTTGAAAATGTGGTGATTTATGGGGGATTCTAATATATAGGTCTTCATAATCCTCTTCAGAACTGAAGTGGTCCCTAAAAAATTAGTTTGGGAAATTTTCTTGTAAATCTGGAAATTTGCTGTTACACTTGTAAGCTTTATAATGTCCAAAATACATTAAATTACAATTAAAAGATGATGCCGATATATAGCAGAGATATGGTAGATAATATGTATTAATGTATTTGGGTGATATGACTGTCTGATAAGCAGACCATTTCACATTTTTTAAATTACGATTTTTTTTACAAATTTCCATCAAATTTCCTATTTTTTTAATAAATAAATACAAAAATATTGATTAGTGTTTACCACTAACATGAAGTACAATGTGTCACGAAAAAACAATCTCAAAATCACTTGTAAGTTAAAGCGTCCCAAAGTTATTGCCATATAAAGTGACACATGTCAGTTTTGAAAAATGAGGCCTGGTCCTTAACGCACTTTTAGGCTGTGTCCTGAAGGGGTTAAAGCAAAGAAGTGGAATATTCTTGAATGGCCAAGTCAGCCACCTGATCTCAACCCAACCGCTTATAGATCAGAGAGATCATAGTTTTATGCTCATATCTCCTTAAGGGGGCACCCCACAGTTAACCCGATAAATTCCGTAGATGTCCCAGAGAAAGACGCACGCGTTCAGTCTAATCATGTCATTGTTGTGAGACAGGTCCAGACATTCAACTCCCTACCCAAAGGGAATTGGGGTGTCATCCTTGGTGATGGGGATCTCGCCCCGAGTCCCATCATACCACTTTTATGACAATCCAGTCACCTGATGAGGAATCAAGACAGTTTTCTAGTCCTGTAGCTCCAAGCCAATAGGTGTAACTTCCCTCCCCAGTGACCTCACGCTGGGCGGGGACAGGGAAAACACAAAAAGCCTGCCATGTGGGGGCCACATGTTCTTCTGCTGAAAGCCATCTGAACAGCACTGCCCAGAGCCAAGGGGGTGCTGCCACTGGAATAGCATGCCCTGAAGCATGTTTTTGGACTAACCTAAAGACGTGCCCTGGGCTCACTATCAGGAGCCCAGAGAACCAATCACAGGCTTGTGTTGGTAATATTTATTTTTCTACTGTTTACTCCCATTTTTATTTTGTGCACTGTCTCATGTTGCTTTCCACTTGTATTTGCTTGATAACCGCTACATGTATGTTCCATATGAGTTAAGTGTCTAGTACCGACCCTTTTAGGGGGTTAATAAATATATAAAATTTAGAAAGCTCGTTTCGTATTATCCTATGAGCCCAGAACACTCACTGGTGGTGAGTGTGAGGTACTGAAGCGATCTCAGGGGTGCCGAGAGCGGTTTTGGTAGGCCGAGATCCTTCACACAAGTATTAGAAAGTAACATTTTATTTACAATTATTTCATTTGTCCGATTACTTTTGAGCCCCTGAAATGAAGGGATTGTGTGTAATAAATGCTTTATAGTCCTCACATTATATACAATCATTTTATACAAACCCCAACAGGCAGTGGCTATCACCAAGTCCTATTGTGAGCCCTTGTAGATAGGAACCAGGGATCACTTATGCACCTATGAACTACCACTAGTAGTGGTGGAGGTAAGTACAATTCGATAATCCAATCGGCTGCCCACAACATCACATAGAGCACAATGCAGGAATGTATCCATTAGGAAAAGATATAAAGAACGTATATAAATCTGTAGCAAGTGTATGGTACATATCAATAGGTATATAAATGAGAAGTTGCATCATTTTTGATTCTATAGAGCACCTTAAAGGGAGTCTATCACCTATAGCAGCCTTTTAAAATATTGCCATGGTAATGCTGCAGCAAATACAAGTCCAGGCACACCTCTGTGTGATGATGAGAGACCCCCAGTTAAGTATTTCTGCTGTGATATATTACTACCGGTTCATATTATTATTACACAAGGGGGGTTGGTGCCTAGTATCAAAGCTAGTTTGGATGCAGGAGGGGGCCGTGCCCAGACCCTGTGTAGTCCCATGTATAGCCCAATTAACATACCCTTTTCAAAATAATCATCTCCACAGGGGTTCCCTGCAGAGAGGTGGAATTGCCAGACCAGATGGAGCCAGCTGCACATCAAAAGTTTTAAGGTTTTATGACCATATCTTCACCGGGGAACCTCTTACAGGCGCCCTGATAAATTCACCAAATGCGTCAGGTCAAGGCGCACGTTTCTTGGTCAAATTAGTTACTGTTCAAAGCCCGGAAAAGGTCCAGACACTGATCTCCTTACCCAAAGGGGATTTGGGTGTCATCCTTGGGGTCTACACGGTGGGGCTCTCGCCACGAACCCTATCATACCGCTGGCCCGACTCTACAGTCATCGGGCGAGGAATTATAAGGAGAGATGATTCTGAAGGATTTAGAAAGGAGGGTGGGGCTCCTCCTCAGGTGACGTCACTTAGGGAGGAGACCAGGTTAGGTAAAAGTTCTCAGATCAGCAAGAGGGTGGTCTTTTGGTTTGTTGTTGTTCCTGAAGGAGGTGGGAGAGCAGGTCATGGTGCAGACTCCCACCATGTGGTCTAAGACTCTTTGTTATCCTGGAAGGGATAGAAAAACATGTAGGATCGCATGCTCTGTAACTTGCTTAAGGAAGAACCCTGAAGACTACGATATGGGCTCAGAGAAATGAACTATCTACTTATTCTGGTAACCTTCTATATGTCTTTTGTTCTGCTGAAAGCCACCTGGATAGCACAGCCCAAATCTAGGGGGTGCTGCCACTGGAATAGCATGCCCGTATGCATGCTTTTGGACTGCTTTTAAGTACATGCCCTGAGCTCAACATCCGGAGCCCAGAGAACCAATCACGGCTTGTGTTGGTAATATTTCCTTTCCTTCTGTTTATTCCCATTTTTATTTTGTGCACCATGTCATGTTGCTTTACACTTGTATTTGCTTGCTAATCGCTGCATGTATTCTCTGTATGTGTTAAGTGTCTAGTGCTGACCCTTTTAGGGGTTAATAAATATATAAAATTTAGAAAGCTCGTTCTGTATTATCCTATCGGCCCAGAACACTCACTGGAGATGGGTGTGAGGTGACTGAAGCGATCTCAGGTGTGCCGGAGGCGGCTTAAGCAGGACGAGATCCTTCACACTCTGGTTTGGAGATTATCCCACCAGGATGACTGGAAAAACGTTTTTTTTTTTTTTTTTAGCGTTATGCAAATTAGGCTCACAGAGCACAGGGGGTGCTCACTTCATTTCCAGAGCACAGCAGCGTCATCCAAAATAATACCCTCATCTTCTTCAGAGCAAGCACCATCAACAGTTCATGACGGAGTTCTGTGCTGAAATCCCGCACATGCACAGTATGCTCAGACACAGTGCGAACTACATGAGCATAATGCACATGTGCAGGATTTTTTGGTATTTTTTCAATATTTGCAATGAACACCATAGGGGCCACTGCAAAACATTATACTGTGTGGAGGGGCCGCTGTGGGACATTATGCTGTGTGGAGGGGCCACTGCGGGACATTATACTGTGTGGAGGGGCCACTATGGAACATTATACTGTGTGGAGGGGCCACTATGGGACATTATACTGTGTGGAGGGGCTGCTATGAGACATTATACTGTGTGGAGGGGCCGCTGTGGGACATTATACTGTGTGGAGGGGCCACTATGGAACATTATACTGTGTGGAGGGGCCACTATGGGACATTATACTGTGTGGAGGGGCCACTGCGGGACATTATACTGTGTGGAGGGGCCACTATGGGACATTATACTGTGTGGAGGGGCTGCTATGAGACATTATACTGTGTGGAGGGGCTGCTGTGGGACATTATACTGTGTGGAGGGGCCACTATGGGACATTATACTGTGTGGAGGGGCTGCTATGAGACATTATACTGTGTGGAGGGGCTGCTGTGGGACATTATACTGTGTGGAGGGGCCACTATGGAACATTATACTGTGTGGAGGGGACACTATGAGACATTATATTGTGTATTGGGGCCGCTGTGGGACATTATACTGTGTGGAGGGGCCACTATGGCACATTATACTGTGTGGAGGGGCCACTGCGGGACATTATACTGTGTGGAGGGGCCACTGTGGGACATTATACTGTGTGGGGAGGCCGCTATGGGACATTATACTGTGTGGAGGGGCCACTATGGAACATTATACTGTGTGGAGGGGACACTATGAGACATTATATTGTGTATTGGGGCAGCTGTGGGACATTATACTGTGTGGAGGGGCCACTATGGGACATTATACTGTGTGGGGAGGCTGCTATGGGACATTATACTGTGTGGAGGGGCCACTGCGGGACATTATACTGTGTGGAGGGGCCACTATGGGACTATACTATGTGGAGGGGCCGCTATGAGACATTATACTGTGTGGAGGGGCCGCTGTGGGACATTATACTGTGTGGAGGGGCCACTATGGGACATTATACTGTGTGGAGGGGCCACTGCGGGACATTATACTGTGTGGAGGGGCCACTGCGGGACATTATACTGTGTGGAGGGGCCACTATGGGACTATACTATGTGGAGGGGCCGCTATGAGACATTATACTGTGTGGAGGGGCCGCTGTGGGACATAATACTGTGTGCAGGGACGGCTATGGGACATTATAGTGTGTGAAGTGGTCCAGAGGAGGTGGATGGATCCTGCATGGTGTTTGAACTGGGCCTGCACAACCCCGGTAGAACTAGCACTGGTCTTGCTGCTGCTCAAAACATTGACCCAGTGGGTCATGAAAGCCATGTATTGTCCTTGTCCATAATCGCTGCTCCACGTGTCCATGGTGGCGTTCACTTTTCCCCAGACTGACATAACCAAGGAAAGGCCCAGATAGGTGATATAAAGCAAGGACAGCTTTCCTAGAGAAATAATGGCAAATAGGTCATCTCCATCAAGGGTGACTGCACCGCCAGCAGCTCGGCCAGGTATGAGTTAAGTAGTACAATAGCAGAGGACGGGGCACATATGGCTGTCTCCTGGACACATCCCCTTATGGATGAGGCGTAGAAGAGGAGATGGTGACTCCTACCTGTATATCTCCCCGGGCCCCCAGCACCTCACCTACACACGTGGACAGAATTGTTGGTACCCCTCATTTAATGAAAGAAAAACCCACAATGGTCACAGAAATAACTTGAATCTGACAAAGTAATTTGCCAAACTACATGTTGACAAGCCACAAAGCTTCTGGGAGAATGTCCTATGGACAGATGAGACTAAAATCTAAATTTTTGGAAAGGCACATCAACTCTATGTTCACAGATGGAAAAATGAAGCATATCTTGAAAAGAACACTGTCCCTACTGTGACACATGGAGGAGGCTCTGTTATGTTCTGGGGCTGCTTTGCTGCATCTGGCACAGGGTGTCTTGAATCTGTGCAGGGTACAATGAAATCTCAAGACTATCAAGGGATTCTAGAGAGAAATGTGCTGCCCAGTGTCAGAAAGCTTGGTCTCAGTCGCAGGTCATGGGTCTTGTAACAGGATAATGACCCAAAACACACAGCTAAAAACACGCTATATACCTCTCTATATACAGTGCCTTGCGAAAGTATTCGGCCCCCTTGAACTTTTCAACCTTTTGCCACATTTAAGGCTTCAAAGATAAAGATATAAGACCAAGGAACACACCAGGCAGGTCCGTGATACTGTTGTGGAGAAGTTTAAACCCGGATTTGGATACAAAAAGATTTCCCAAACTTTAAACATCCCAAGGAGCAAGTGGGACACAATCGTGAAGTGGAACGATATTTATTGGATACACCTCACCTATGTACCTCACCTATATACCTCACCTATGTACCTCACCTACCTCACCTATATACCTCACCTATATACCTCACCTACCTCACTTATACCTCACCTATATACCTCACCTACCTCACCTATATACCTCACCTATATACCTCACCTACCTCACCTATATACCTCACCTACCTCACCTATATACCTCACCTATATAGCTCACCTACCTCACCTTTACCTCACCTATATACCTCACCTATATACCTCACCTACCTCACCTATATACCTCACCTATATACCTCACCTACCTCACCTATATACCTCACCTATATACCTCACCTATGTACCTCACCTATGTACCTCACCTACCTCACCTATATACCTCACCTATATACCTCACCTACCTCACCTATATACCTCACCTATATACCTCACCTACCTCACCTATATACCTCACCTATCTCACCTATATACCTCACCTATATACCTCACCTATATACCTCACCTACCTCACCTATATACCTCACCTATATACCTCACCTGCCTCACCTATATACCTTACCTATATACCTCACCTACCTCACCTATATAGCTCACCTACCTCACCTATATACCTCACCTATATACCTCACCTATATACCTCACCTACCTCACCTATATACCTCACCTACCTCACCTATGTACATCACCTATATACCTCACCTATATACCTCACCTACCTCACCTATATACCTCACCTACCTCACCTATGTACCTCACCTACCTCACCTATATACCTCACCTACCTCACCTATGTACCTCACCTATATACCTCACCTATGTACCTCACCTACCTCACCTATGTACCTCACCTATATACCTCACCTACCTCACCTATGTACCTCACCTATATACCTCACCTACCTCACCTATGTACCTCACCTATATACCTCACCTATGTACCTCACCTACCTCACCTATATACCTCACCTACCTCACCTATGTACCTCACCTATATACCTCACCTATATACCTCACCTATGTACCTCACCTATATACCTCACCTACCTCACCTATGTACCTCACCTATATACCTCACCTATGTACCTCACCTACCTCACCTATATACCTCACCTATATACCTCACCTACCTCACCTATATACCTCACCTATATACCTCACCTACCTCACCTATATACCTCACCTATATACCTCACCTACCTCACCTATGTACCTCACCTATATACCTCACCTATGTACCTCACCTACCTCACCTATATACCTCACCTATATACCTCACCTACCTCACCTATATACCTCCCTACCTCACCTATGTACCTCACCTACCTCACCTATGTACCTCACCTATATACCTCACCTACCTACCTACCTCACCTATGTACCTCACCTATATACCTCACCTATATACCTCACCTATGTACCTCACCTATATACCTCACCTATATACCTCACCTATCTCACCTATGTACCTCACCTATGTACCTCACCTATGTACCTCACCTATATACCTCACCTATGTACCTCACCTATATACCTCACCTACCTCACCTATGTACCTCACCTATATACCTCACCTATGTACCTCACCTATATACCTACCTATTACCTCACCTACCTCACCTATGTACCTCACCTATATACCTCACCTATGTACCTCACCTATATACCTCACCTATGTACCTCACCTACCTCACCTATGTACCTCACCTATATACCTCACCTATGTACCTCACCTATATACCTCACCTATGTACCTCACCTACCTCACCTATGTACCTCACCTATATACCTCACCTATGTACCTCACCTATATACCTCACCTATGTACCTCACCTACCTCACCTATGTACCTCACCTATATACCTCACCTATGTACCTTCCCTGTCACTAACAAGCTCTTTCTCAGCCCCTGAGCTGTTGTCCCTGCACTAGGTACATCATAGAGGGCGTGGTTTAGGTGTGAGTGGGAGGGGTTTATCCTCCATCATCTCCCCGCCCTCTCTGATTACCGTCAGGTGTGGACTGACGGTTGAATGATAAGCTATCGCAGGCTGTGATCACGTGCCTTGCCGCTAGTCAGCTGGTTCCGGGTCACAGGTCACTCCTTCTTCCATCATGGCCGCCTCCATGTGCGACGTGTTCTCCTTTTGTGTGCAGCCGGAGCCGGCCCGGCGGGCTGTGGAGATCCGCTTCATCAACAGCGGCAAGGTAGCGGGACCGGGAGAGGAGGAGGAGGGTACAGAGGCCGGGAGAGGAGGAGGCCGGTGTGTGCTGAGCCTGCATGGAGCGGAGCCGCACCCTGTGTGTACTGGTGTCTACAGTGTTATCCGCCTGATGGATGGAATATACAGGACCCCCCCCCATGTGTCACTCTGGCCACACCCCCTATGGCTGCCCCATTACCCCCACCATGGACTGGGGCGTCTCCGGCTGTTGTGGGGGCTCGGGGGGGGGGGGGCATCTCCGGCTGTTGTGGGGGCTCCGGGGGGGGGGGGGCATCTCCGGCTGTTGTGGGGGCTGAGGGTATTGGGGGGCCTCTCCGGCTGTTGTGGGGGCGCCGGGGGGGGGGGGGGCGTCTCCGGCTGTTGTGGGGGCGCCAGGGGGGAAGGGGGGCGTCTCCGGCTGTTGTGGGGGCTGAGGGTAGGGGGGGCGTCTCCGGCTGTTGTGGGGGCTGAGGGTATTGGGGGGCGTCTCCGGCTGTTGTGGGGGCGCCGGGGGGGGGGGCATCTCCGGCTGTTGCGGGGGGAGGGGGGGGCGTCTCCGGCTGTTGCGGGGGGGGGGCGCCCGGCTGCGCTGGGGGGGGGGGGCGTCTCCGGCTGTTGCGGGGGGGGGGGGGGGCGTCTCCGGCTGTTGTGGGGGCTGAGGGTATTGGGGGGCGTCTCCGGCTGTTGTGGGGGCGCCGGGGGGGGGGGGCATCTCCGGCTGTTGCGGGGGAGGGGGGGGCGTCTCCGGCTGTTGCGGGGGGGGGCGCCGGCGGGGGGGGCCGGGGGGGGGGGGGGCGTCTCCGGCTGTTGTGGGGGCGCCGGGGGGAAGGGGGGGCGTCTCCGGCTGTTGCGGGGGGAGGGGGGGGGCGGGGGCTGGGGGGGGGGGCGTCTCCGGCTGTTGTGGGGGCGCCGGGGGGGGAAGGAGGGGCGTCTCCGGCTGTTGCGGGGGGGGGGGGGGGCGTCTCCGGCTGTTGTGGGGGCGCCGGGGGGGAAGGGGGGGCGTCTCCGGCTGTTGCTGGGGGAGGGGGGGGGGGCGTCTCCGGCTGTTGTGGGGGCGCCGGGGACCCCACTCTCCATACTGACTGTTTCCTGTTCCTCCTGGTCATTTAGGGGAGGGGGCTGTTTGCCGCCCGGAGTATCCGGAAGGGGGACACCATATTCCAGGAGAAGCCGCTGGTGTCTTCCCAGTTCCAGTGGAACGCGCTGTACAGATACAGAGGTGAGGACGGCGCCATCATCTGCTGCTGCTGTGTCATGTCTGGTTCATATCTGACTCTGGGAAAGTGACTGTTAGTATGGCTGCCATTACTGCCACCCAGCTTTCCCAGAATGGTAAGTGACAGCCCCGATCCCGCTCATATAACACCCTGAATATCTGTCTCATTCTGTCAGCCTGCGACCACTGCCTGCGATCCCTGGAGACGGCCGAGGAGAACGCCCGGAGACTTTCTGGGAACGCCCACGTCGCCCTCCCGTACCCCCGAACTCTGCACAGTCCAGAATGGTCTGCACCAGCAGTGCCCTCAGTGCCAGGTGAGGAAGGGGTATGAGGGGTACCGGACACGTCCGTCATGTGATCAGCCCTATAGTCCTGCACTCCCTGAGAGAGCAGAGCTGCAGTGTAAAGCATGGGAAGGACAAGGTAGCAGCACGTACTGCCTGCAGGAGCCCGTACGGCGTATCCATCCCAGCGGTGAAAGATTTCGCCAACCAGGCACCCCGATAAGTTGTCGTTCCCTTACAGCGGTCCTCACCCGTTACTGACACACTGAGACGCAGCGCTGTGCCCTGTGCTGTGTGACCCTCTGCTCCTCTGTCCCCATGCGCAGGTGTCGTACTGCAGCGCCGAGTGTCTCCGAGCCGCCAGGGAACAATACCACCAGGTCCTGTGTCTGGGGTCCTCCAGGGATAACCCCCAACATCCGCTCAATAAACTGGAGGAGACCTGGAGGTAAGAGCAGGTGGCGCCGCCCTGCTGTACTGCTCACCTCCTGTAGGTGGCGCTGTCCCTTTGGCTTGCCAGCTGTGTAATTCTACAGAGCTGGAATCTCAGGGGTCGTAGTAACAGGATGGGGGGCAGGGGTGACACCTAATATTGGGGCTCTGTAGTAACTGCCTTCTTATATACCCCCCCAGGAACATGCACTACCCCCCGGAGACGGCCAGCATCATGCTCATGGCCCGGATGGTGGCCTCTGTGAAGCAGGTAAGTACGCGCCTAAACCCTGTCATGCTCTTGCGGTGTGGCACCGCTTATCTCCAGCAGGGGGCGTCAGTGCACACACTAGTGACCACTCTGCCCTCTCTCCTGACCTCAGGCCAAGGACAAGGACTGGTGGCCGCAGCTCTTCTCCCAGTTCTGTAACAAGACGGCCAACGAGGAGGAGGAGATCGTCCACAAGCTGCTGGGAGACAAGTTTAAGGTGAGCCGAGCGCATGACCGATACAAGACACTGTAGATACAGGGCTGTAATGACCGCACCCGGGAAAGCTGTGTCTGCGCTGATACTGATTGACACTGCTTACATTATTCAGTCCCCCCTCATACACAAAGCACCGGACAGTCAGAGCTGTATTCCGGCCCTCTGCCCCATCATGTATATGGTCTCTCTGTGTCTTACAGGGACAGCTGGATCAGCTGCGGCGCCTCTTTATGGAGGCTCTGTACGAGGAGCGAGTCAGCCGGGTAAGACATCTCTACCAGGGGGCTAAAGAATTATGCAGATTACTTTATGCATCTTGTTTAGCTGTAGACCACTGATGGTATCCAGAGCTGCATTCGTAATTCTGCTCTCACATCATGTCTTCGACTCCAAGCACATCCAAAGCTGCATTCTGCAGTTGCATCATATCTTATACTGCAGACACATCAAGAGTTTCATAATTCTTATACTTCGGACGGCTTCAGAGCTGCATTCATAATTCTGCTTTTACTTCATATCTTCTACTACAGCCACATCCAGAGCAGCATTCATAATCCGTCAACACTCAGATCTTCCCATAGTGTATTGTAATCCAGTCATGCTGCAACGTTTGGTCTCCCACAATGCACCACGACATGACCTGTGCAGACAGTGAGCCAGCAGGGGGCAGCCTGGAGTTAGTATGACACCCCTAACACGCAGCTGTTTGTCTCTTGCAGTGGTTTACCCCTGAGGGCTTCCGCTCTCTCTTTGCCCTGGTTGGCACCAATGGGCAGGGGATCGGCACCAGGTGAGTGATGAGTCCAGGGTGGGCCCCGGGCCCCTGGGGTCAGACATCAGATGACTAGTGCAGGTTCTGTGTTGTCCTTGCAGCTCGCTGAGTCAGTGGGTTCATGCCTGTGACGCCCTGGAGTTGCCGGCGATGGAGAGAGAGCGGCTGGACGGCCTGATAGACCAGCTGTACAAGGACATAGAGAAAGGTGGGGAGGGCGGGGCATAATCTACAGCCCCAGTATGTGTAATACCAGGGAGGGCGGGGCATAATCTACAGCCCCAGTATGTGTAATACCAGGGAGGGCGGGGCATAATCTACAGCCCCAGTATGTGTAATACCAGGGAGGGCGGGGCATAATCTACAGCCCCAGTATGTGTAATACCAGGGAGGGCGGGGCATAATCTACAGCCCCAGTATGTGTAATACCAGGGAGGGCGGGGCATAATCTACAGCCCCAGTATGTGTAATACCAGGGAGGGCGGGGGCATAATCCACAGCCCCAGTATGTGTAATACCAGGGAGGGCGGGGCATAATCTACAGCCCCAGTATGTGTAATACCAGGGAGGGCGGGGCATAATCTACAGCCCCAGTATGTGTATACCAGGGAGGGCGGGGCACCACCCCACGGATACCAGGGGGGGGGGGGATAACTACAGCCCCAGTATGTGTAATACCAGGGAGGGCGGGGCATAATCTACAGCCCCAGTATGTGTAATACCAGGGAGGGCGGGGCATAATACACACCCCAGGGCCAGGGGGGGCGGGATCTTACAGCCCCAGTATGTGTAATACCAGGGAGGGCGGGGCATAATCTACAGCCCCAGTATGTGTAATACCAGGGAGGGCGGGGCATAATCTACAGCCCCAGTATGTGTAATACCAGGGAGGGCGGGGCATAATACACAGCCCCAGTATGTGTAATACCAGGGGGGCGGGGCATAACTACAGCCCCAGTATGTGTAATACCAGGGAGGGCGGGGCATAATCTACAGCCCCAGTATGTGTAATACCAGGGAGGGCGGGGCATAATCTACAGCCCCATCATGTGTAATACCAGGGAGGGCGGGGCATAATCTACAGCCCCAGTATGTGTAATACCAGGGAGGGCGGGGCATAATCTACAGCCCCAGTATGTGTAATACCAGGGAGGGCGGGGCATAATACACAGCCCCAGTATGTGTAATACCAGGGAGGGCGGGGCATAATCTACAGCCCCAGTATGTGTAATACCAGGGAGGGCGGGGCATAATCTACAGCCCCAGTATGTGTAATACCAGGGAGGGCGGGGCATAATCTACAGCCCCAGTATGTGTAATACCAGGGAGGGCGGGGCATAATCCACAGCCCCAGCATGTGTAATACCAGGGAGGGCGGGGCATAATCTACAGCCCCAGTATGTGTAATACCAGGGAGGGCGGGGCATAATCTACTGCCCCAGTATGTGTAATACCAGGGAGGGCGGGGGCATAATCTACAGCCCCAGTATGTGTAATACCAGGGAGGGCGGGGCATAATCTACAGCCCCAGTATGTGTAATACCAGGGAGGGCGGGGCATAATCTACAGCCCCAGTATGTGTAATACCAGGGAGGGCGGGGCATAATACACAGCCCCATCATGTGTAATACCAGGGAGGGCGGGGCATAATCTACAGCCCCATCATGTGTAATACCAGGGAGGGCGGGGCATAATCTACAGCCCCAGTATGTGTAATACCAGGGAGGGCGGGGCAAAATTTAAAGCCCCAGATGTGTAATACCAGGGGGGGGGGGGGGAATCCACAGCCCCAGTATGTGTAATACCAGGGAGGGCGGGGCATAATACACAGCCCCAGTATGTGTAATACCAGGGAGGGCGGGGCATAATCTACAGCCCCAGTATGTGTAATACCAGGGAGGGCGGGGCATAATCTACAGCCCCAGTATGTGTAATACCAGGGAGGGCGGGGCATAATACACAGCCCCATCATGTGTAATACCAGGGAGGGCGGGGCATAATCTACAGCCCCAGTATGTGTAATACCAGGGAGGGCGGGGCATAATCTACAGCCCCAGTATGTGTAAAACCAGGGAGGGCGGGGCATAATACACAGCCCCAGTATGTGTAATACCAGGGAGGGCGGGGCATAATCTGCAGCCCCAGCATGTGTAATACCAGGGAGGGCGGGGCATAATCTACAGCCCCAGTATGTGTAATACCAGGGAGGGCGGGGGCATAATACACAGCCCCAGGATATATAATACCAGGGAGGGCGGGGCATAATCTACAGCCCCAGCATGTGTAATACCAGGGAGGGCGGGGCATAATCTACAGCCCCAGTATGTGTAATACCAGGGAGGGCGGGGCATAATACACAGCCCCATCATGTGTAATACCAGGGAGGGCGGGGCATAATCTACAGCCCCAGTATGTGTAATACCAGGGAGGGCGGGGCATAATACACAGCCCCAGTATGTGTAATACCAGGGAGGGCGGGGCATAATCTACAGCCCCAGTATGTGTAAAACCAGGGAGGGCGGGGCATAATACACAGCCCCAGTATGTGTAATACCAGGGAGGGCGGGGCATAATCTGCAGCCCCAGTATGTGTAATACCAGGGAGGGCGGGGGCATAATACACAGCCCCAGGATATGTAATACCAGGGAGGGCGGGGCATAATCTACAGCCCCAGCATGTGTAATACCAGGGAGGGCGGGGCATAATCTACAGCCCCAGTATGTGTA
The DNA here is from genome assembly GCA_947044405.1 of Leptodactylus fallax. Classification (NCBI taxonomy): domain Eukaryota; kingdom Metazoa; phylum Chordata; class Amphibia; order Anura; family Leptodactylidae; genus Leptodactylus; species Leptodactylus fallax. Next base: position 50,029 of record CAMRHE010001689.1, read on the forward strand.
ATACCAGGGAGGGCGGGGCTAACTACAGCCCACGGGGGGGGATAATACACAGCCCCAGTATGTGTAATACCAGGGAGGGTGGGGCATAATCTGCAGCCCCAGGGGGGGCATAAAACAGGGGGCCCCCTATGTAATACCAGGGAGGGCGGGGCATAATACACAGCCCCAGGATATATAATACCAGGGAGGGCGGGGCATAATCTACAGCCCCAGCATGTGTAATACCAGGGAGGGCGGGGCATAATCTACAGCTCCATCATAAGTAATACCGGAGAGGGTGGGGCAAGATTTACAGCCCCATTACATATAATACCAGGGAGGGCGGGGCATAATCTACAGCCCCATCGTGTGTAATACCAGGGAGGGCGGGGCATAATCTACAGCCCCATCATGTGTAATACCAGGGAGGGCGGGGCATAATCTACAGCCCCATCATGTGTAATACTGGGGAGGGCGGGGCATAATCTACAGCCCCATCATGTGTAATACTGGGGAGGGCGGGGCATAATCTACAGCCCCATCGTGTGTAATACCGGGGAGGGCGGGGCATAATCTACAGCCCCATCATGTGTAATACCGGAGAGGGCGGGGCATAATCTACAGCCCCATCATGTGTAATACCGGGGAGGGCGGGGCATAATCTACAGCCCCATCATGTGTAATACCGGGGAGGGCGGGGCATAATCTACAGCCCCATCATGTGTAATACCAGGGAGGGCGGGGCATAATCTACAGCCCCATCATGTGTAATACCGGGGAGGGCGGGGCATAATCTACAGCCCCATCATGTGTAATATCGGGGAGGGCGGGGCATAATCTACAGCCTCATCGTGTGTAATACCAGGGAGGGCGGGGCATAATCTACAGCCCCATCATGTGTAATACCGGAGAGGGCGGGGGCATAATCTACAGCCCCATCATGTGTAATACCGGGGAGGGCGGGGCATAATCTACAGCCCCATCATGTGTAATACCGGAGAGGGCGGGGCATAATCTACAGCCCCATCATGTGTAATACCCTACCCCCTCTGTCACTTCTCTCCTCTACAGAGACTGGCGAGTTCCTGAACTGTGAGGGCTCCGGACTGTACATGCTGCAGAGCTGCTGTAAGTATCCACGGACATGGACTATACAGACCCGGCCATTATACACCAGACCCCTGATCATCTCTGCTGTACCCCGCAGGTAACCACAGCTGTGTCCCCAACGCCGAGGCCTCATTCCCTGACAACAACTCTCTACTGCACCTGATAGCTGTGGAGGACATCAAACCAGGGGAGGTGGGTACACTCCAGAGCTGCACTCACTGTGTA